>JAODVM010109201.1:0-16010 GCA_025400095.1 Phenganax marumi | reverse complement strand
TTTCCCAAGTGCGATTTTTGTTGCGGAAACATTGTTTCCCAGTGTTTGCCCACCTTGGGAAACATGGCGAAACATTGCCAGGAAACAATGTTTCCTAGTTTGCCCAGGGCTTTAGTTTTATAAGCCGATGGCTTTTTGATTGAAAGGCTTTTCTGCTCTTTGCTAGAAATCTCGTCAAGCCATTCAAACCCAAAAAAGCGAAGAAGACACCGCCTCGAGAAGACCCTGACTACGCGCAGAAAGTTGAGCAGATTATCACGGGATTATCTCCAGAAGAACAGCGAAATCTTGTGTTTGGACTGGGGAACACTGCGTTACCTAGATCTCCTCCGCATAACGAGAAAAACTGAAAACATTTTTTGGTATAAATGACCCAGTCTCCTTATGTTAGCTGCCGTCGGAATGGTTTACAACTTTAGTTACAGACCACAGTATGCAGCTAAATCATTCGGATTTGTTCTGTAGGGCAAAAAAATATTCGTCGATGAGAAAGAAATGGAACAAAAAAGATACAACAGTCAGAGAAAAAGACAGATCCAAGGGAAGTATTTAATGATTATTTTTCAATAATATTTTAGATGATTAGATAGAATGAATTGAATGCATAGTTCGGTACAAACATCGGACTTTATAAAAGGTAGGTTGTCTAAACATGCCCTAGAAAAACAGCAAGGTAATTAGAAATTGTTTGAGAGAATTCATTATGAGGAAAAATATTGATAATGCATGCATGCAGTCGCGATTGTACATAATTTGTATATTTAATTCTTTTGGTTCATTTTTATTCAATTTCATAATTTTCATCTGTAAATCAATTTTCACTCATCGGATAATGTGCGTTGACTGTAAGCTAGCTGTACTTCGAAAAATGACAATTTAAATTTGCTGTTTGAGAAACAAACGGGTAGAATTTTTAAACATTGCTGGCTTGGGGCCGAATATCCTAGGTGACGTCATCTAGTTTCCAGTCCACAGCTAGCGAGATATTTGTACTTCCCTCATGAGTACACCGACTATCCTAGACTTGAACATTTTCCCAGCAATTAGCCTGGTGCATCGCATCCGATTAATATTACATTTCAAAACTATTGATGTCAAACGACACCGGCGATGACATCCGAAAATTTGATCAAAAAACCATTAATGAGTAAAAAAAAATTGCCCAAACCGTCACTTTTTTGTAATGCTTCCTCTGTTGTCTATGCTCACATTAGTTTAGTCGAGCAATATTGTTGATGTACGTACTTTCATAGTAACATGCAGCGTGTAGCACTTAGAAATTCTGTGGTTTTGATTTCGCATTCAGCTCTTATATTAGACCATGATTTATTTACAAGGAACATGAAAAAAAAACACTCAGCGTAATTAAAATTTATCCAAGCTCCGGCAGTGTAAACACACTGTCACGTCGCTTTCGAAACCTGTATATTGACAAGCTGCTTTTGCGCAAGACTTCAGCAAGATTCTTCTGAACACCAATTCGTTGTTTTGTTACTCCTGGAAACCTCTTTGGGGCGAATATTGTGCTCAGACAGTTGTGAGTGGGTTTGGAAAGATTACATTGTTTTGGTTCTATTATTTATGATGATGGAGCATCTGAAGCTCTCTCTAGCGGCGGAATTGACGAAAGTTTCACGAGATGATTCAAGCGAATTGGATGTTAAATCAGAGCAAGTACGTTTTTTACTTTTTGAACTCATTTTTTCTGTGAACGTTTCTCTAATCTTCGATTGTATCGAGTCACCCTAGAACTATGTTGACACCAGTCTTCCTGAAGAAAATTGGATTTTGATTTCATGAGTTTGTATTGATTATTTAATGAAGCGTTGTATTAAGTGTATCATATTTTCATTTATTTTTAAAATCCAATTTAATTCATCTGAACATATTTGAAGTTTGAATTTCGTCTAATGTATATGCAGTTTGCAGGAATTGTCCTCATGCCCACGTCCTTTCGGTCAGGTATTTTTTGGCAATCCTCCGAGCCCGCAAATTTTTTGTCGAAAGAACTGAAGTATAGTCCGGAAGCGCGCGCTTGGAATCCCTGGGAACGAGTAAATGGGTTAACCCGACACATCTTCGTTGCCAGTCTATCAAGTTGTTATTTGCGAGAATGTGCAGGTCACAACTTTACGTCTGACTTTGTATTTTGCCCTGTTTTACCATGTAAGGCTAGATTTTAGACGTCCAACAGCTCAATAGTCCACTGAAAAAAGTCTCTATGCTAAAAGTCTCGCAAAAGACCTAAACTTTTTCCATATTCTTGACAAAAAATTACAATTTCGCAAGGTTTAATGCTACTAACGATCCTACTTGTTAATATATTGCATGTGTTTCGTTTTCAAAGTACTAATTAGCAATCTTTTTTTCCGATTTGTGTTCTGATTTTAATTAGAACCATAATAGCATTTATAAGCAATCTTTTGTACTAATTTCTGGCCTGGTTTTAATTAGGACGAAGTACCGTTAAATTTTCCAGTGTTTTGTAGCTTTATTGTTGCAGAAATTGTGATATATTGTGTTTTTAGATCACACATTCACTATTTAAATTAGTTTAATGATTAAAGCTTTCTTTTCCGACAGAAAATTCAATATACGCTGATGTGCAATTGAGTATACATCCGTTAACCCCCCTGATTGTTTCCGGATTGCACTTGAATTACAAATCTCAGACAAGAAGGGGAAAAAATATATTCATCTTCGTTCAAATTTCGTTTTTAATCTAAAACTGCTTCTCTCACGATCTTGCAAGCGGAATTAGAAGGTATAAATGAAGCTTTATAAATACTGACGATGTTGTTTATTTTGGTTGGTAGCAGTTGGTGGCGTGTACTGTAATTTAATGCATAAATGCTTTTATTATAGCGTGTGGCTTTGGACAAAGACGCTTCAAAAAGCTTCGACGAATGCTTAAATCGTTCTCCTCAACCTACAAGGTTTGAAAGGTGAGGTTTTTTTTATGAAAACTGCTCTTGTTAAACCCTTGTTGATGTATATTTACCAGAAAAATTTAAAGAGCCATGGCCCATTGGTTGATGAAAGTTGTATATTTGACGAGAAAACGTAAAGTATTAAATTTCTCATACGCCACGTTGCGTAGTGGTTCTCATAATTTCTTGTGTACTTGTCGAAAAGCCAGACAAGGCGTTAAAAAATTTCGCATTTGATTTTTTTTGAGTAAATATTGCTAACATTTGTAGTGAATTGTACAATCAAATGTGCAGTAAGAATTTTTATGCTCTTTATCTCGTATGGTAATGTTTGACCACTTTGACCTCGTTTACAAATTGCATTGCTATTAATGGGGAATTGCTTAATAACCATCGGGAACGCTCGTATTCTGTTTTCGATTTCAAAAGTTTTGCATTGCTTTGTACAACAACATTTTGTGAGAAATCGGCGCGTGGTAATTTTTGTTTTTAATTTTGTTATCAGAAATATTCATCTTATGTAATTGCAGAGCTTATCTGTACGCGGAAATTATGAATTATTTTATGACATCTGGTTTTGAATTAAAATTTGCTTTAAACTGTTAAAGAACTTGATGTCAAAATTTTGCGACTTGTTGAGAGTTGCCATGATTTCTACCACATGAAGAAGTGTTACATTTTCCACCAAATTTGTAAGGGAGCCCAGGAAAAATCAGGGGGGGGGTTGTATCTAACACTAAAATTTTTTTGAAAATAAACATATTAATAATATTATACAATACTTTATCTTCTTTGGTTTTTGAGAGATTTTAAATGTAGCTACAATTTATTTTTTGGATTAAAAACCGTTCATTGAATGGAACTGTTTCTTTTGTAAATTTCATACGAAAGTGAAATTTTTGGGTCAGCCTACTGTATATATACAATTTCAGCTGAAAGAGATTGAGAATTACAAAATTGCTTTCTTTCATTATGATATAGAGCCTGAAGTGATGGCACTTGAATGATTTTACAAAGTCTTTGTTTTCTGTTGTACCGCAGGGCTTGAAATGAAGGCGAATTTCTTTGAAATTCACTACTGTAAAAGTTGGATGCATGCAATTACTAATGCGTGTTTTTTATTTTGTTTGTTAGAATGATCAGAAGGTCGCCCCAGGTCTCCTCATTCAGAGGCCGCGCTCCTCCAAACTTGAGCGCAAGACGACACTCAGATGGTTCATTCCCGTTCCTACCAAAGCCACACAGCAGAGTCATGTGAGTAGTCCAGTAGTTATATTGAGATCAGTGCCTTTCGTTGCCAACACGTCATTTCACACATTCACCGGTGTATCAGTCCATACGTGTATTCTTGTGAATCCTGTCTATCGATGGAGATGTTGTACGTGCTAAAGGTTGTTGTAGACGTGGTTGGGGTTTCGAACGCTCATCTTGTTTTAGGAAGGGCAGGATTCTAACCGTTGTGTCTGTTTCCTCCACCTGCGCCCATTTTACGCAGGGGAATACTAAATATTTCGCAATGTTTGAGAGTTGTTACGTCACAAGAGCATTTTCCGTTCTCAATGACAGGTGGTCGCATTATAAAGAACTCTTTTGAACTGTAGAATGAATTATAAGAAGCTGTACACCCGTTGTAGTGTAGCCACGTTCAGTAATAGTTAAGAAAGAGTAGAAGAGATATTAACGGGGAAGAGGTATTGCACATTCTATGTCATTCATGAAACGGCCCGGAATGAAACGCGAAGCGAGTTTCGTGTCGTGGACCTCTGGAAAGAGTCCGAAAAGGTCAGCGTTAAATTTGTTGTTGGGAAATAATATTGGTTAATCCGTTTCATTAATGCTTGTAGTATATCACTTAATACTGTTACTTGTGGGTGTGGAGATGGACCAGTGACTGTCACGTCACGTTGTGGTAGGACATACTCGCCGGATTAATGGATGAAATCAGGTGCTCTTCTTTTTCACCGAGTTTCTAGACCATTCGGTCGGCGATCAACATTGCTAGGAACACAGACGTAGCTATAGTATTAGATATAAAGAGAACTGTCTTTGAATACCATGGCATACAGCTATCAGAAAGATCGTGTGTTCGTAAACATTGTGCCATTTGGTAGGCCTTATCGCCTTGATTTGGCTTGTTACAATACAAGATTCATAACAACACTATCTGTGATAACACCTCCTCGAGCGAAACTGGTGGAGTTCGATATACCTCTCTAATAACCATGAAATTTGTTTCTAAGGCTTTCTTTGGTCGTCAAAGTTTCGTTAAATTTAATAGAGAGGTTAAGATGGCCTCGTTTTGAGTAGCATGTACCGATAGAGTTATTTTTATCACAACATATGGCCAACTTATGTGCATTTATTGCACAAAACGTTTCTTTGGATTTGTTCCAAGGAAAAGCTTTGTGTATAAATGATGCGGCAGTTAATTTTCGCTCGACACACACATATCTCGGAAAATCAACTCGAAAAATCAAGCTACCCGTACAACGTTGTAGGAAACCGTGAAATCTTAACCCTCTAGTATAAAAAGCTCTATTTCCAGAAAATTCAACGTTTAACATGGCCCACATGAAGCAAAGAACCTAGCTACCTCTACTGTCCTATAAGACAAGACATCTTGAGAAGACAATATAAATTCAATATGGTATCTTCAAGATGTATTGTTGCCTTGTCGTCCTGTATCCTCAAGATGTCGTCTTGTCGTCTTGTATTCGCAAGATGTCTTGTCTTTTCGGAATTTGTTTTCTTCTTTACTTGCTTAAATTGTCGATCGGTCATGGTTATTCCCTTGAAAGTGCTACCTAGACTCAGATTATGTTTGGACATTGAGTTCCTAGGAAAAAGGCATTTTATATTGACTTCGACGAAAATGCTACGTTGAAATCAACTCAAATGCAATATGAATGTCATTCTATGAGAATACGATCGCGCCAATCATCGCGGTGATCGAGATAAAAGTTGGCAGTGCATCGCGTTCAAGGATAAATGTTAGATAATGTCATAGGCGGCGGTTTTGTCGGTGAATTTGAGAGGCACCGATTTATATAGTCGCCCATACGTCTGTCTCTTTCGGGTTGTAAGAAGGTTTTATATTTGAGGAAGAATAGAAGATAGTCCATATCTACTTGTTTCTGGTTCAAGCTGTTGAATTTATCATCGTCTTTTTGTAGAACGAACTTGGGCTGATTAATCTAACTTATTCTAAGGTCGTAAGGTGTTTTTTCGTGAGGGGAACTTAAAAGACATCTTCTTTAATGGTTGGGATAATGTTGTATAGGCCATGGTGGCGTAGGATAAATAATGATACGTTTGGATTTCTTCTCAGAGTTGACTTTCAAGTCACAATACATTGATGACCCAGCTGGTCTTCATTCTTGTGGATTGCAGGTAACTGGCAGGTGGCAAAACAGTCTTCAGAGCTCAGGTCACGCAAAGCCAAGAGTGTACTCTTGGTAACTATTCTACTCTTTTCCCTGACCCTAGTGTTTTCCAATGTTAATATAAGAAAAAGAATCTTGTCTGTCAAATAATGTTGGCTTTTGTCTGCTGGCCTTCTAATGGTTGCCTTAAATTGATCAGATGTTGTGCAAGACTTGCCTCTAGTGAATGAGTCATACATGCAATTATAGGTGTATGATACTGAAACTGAAGACAAAAGTGAAATCATAGAATTGTAAATCCGATTTGAAAGAGGATATTACTTAATCTTAAAGCATTGTGTGATCTTACCTTATCTATATTCAAGATAATCCACCATTCAAATTCTTCACTTAAATCAAAAGGAACAATACGTTTCCTTCTGCTTGCGTGCAGCGCTCAAAAACTTGCACAATCATTCAATATTTCACTATCTCATAATTCCCGCCTTGGATAGGTCGTATGTCTATATTTGGGTAGACCAGACGTATACGTCACCGGACGGCAAACGCTGAGAATCAAGGAGGCTTGGTTCCGTGAATAATGTGTATAGAGCCCCGAAATCGTGCACTGTGATTGGTCGGTTTCGTTGTGATCTTGTTCTCTATTGGTTAAGGCGCATCCTGTCATGTCTATTTTCGGAAGTACTTGTATTTGATCTGCGTAGCTATATATCATCTCATGTGTTTTCGACGTACCCGTTATATCAATATTTAACTGTTTGAAATTGGAAATAATTTTGTTCCTTAGAGATTTTTAGGCATCATTATCGGCTAATCAAGCTGAATAGACATATTGGAGATCACACCATTAGACACTTCATCCTTCAGATACAAGAGCATCTTTGGTTGCATCGGAGTTTTAGAGGACTATTTTCATAAGCCGTGGTAAAATTATTGTTGAAAGTTGGGACCAATATTGTATTGAAGCAGTGGCTAATTAGATTGTGATAAAGATACCCCTGAATTTGAATCTACTCGAATTTGAGTGGATTTGGAAGAATATATACCACCTCGAAAATTTATTCTATCTTGATATCACCCAAAGATTTCTATCTGGTTATCACCCTGGAGTGTTTATTTGAGGTCGTACCTGTGACATCAATGTCGGTGAGGTCTTCTAAGTCAAAGTCAGGATCAGCTCAGAGACGAAGTGTTAAATTGTAAGCTGCTTGTGCGATCTATCTTTTCCTTGCATTATAGTTCTACATGGGTTTGTGTTTACTTGAAGTGGACGTTATTGTAGCTATAGTTCGCTTAGTCGATAGTCACTGTTAACTGCCGACACACCACTTCACGGACACGGGTGAAAAATTTTTAACTGCAGAAAGACTGTTTGTTAGGGCAATCGTTTTCTTCACGAATTGATTCGTTCATCTTTCGTATGATACGCCGAAGTGTAGTTTGTTTAATACAGAAAGTCTATCGACGTTACAAGCTAAAGAAACAGATTTCAAACAGGTTTAATGGTAACACTGTCATTGTGATTAGGCATGGTCACCGCATTGTCTTTTGTGTTGAGCGGACGTTAGACAAAGAGCGCGTACTTGATTCAATATCATTATTTTATATACAAACAAAACACCACCATTATTAAAGACAAAACCTTTTGACACAAGAAGAAATAGGGTACTAAGTTTATAAGATAGGAAATTCCTCGTGCGGCCGTTGTTCTATCGAATAATTGTTTCTAAAGAAGAGAAAGCACTAGTCTGTTTCTCAAATACAGCTGTCATCTACTTGGATGTTAATTATTTTGTACGTAAGACTGTGGCCCATGTACAATCAAGCTGCATTTTAAAAGAGTCGAACAAAATCAATTTACGTTAAAACTCATTACACCATAGTGTGATCTTTACTAAGCGGAACCTTTAAAATGCAAATCTGGTGGAAACATTTTGCTATTTTCACTTTTCAGATAATTTCCTCTAGTGTCCATGAGTTCTACTAGATTTGAACTCGTAGCTTTATTAGGATTTATTTCGGTGAAAATCTGGCTCAAAACAGACTCATTGTAGCTCTACAATGAGAAAATAAATAAACAAGTATATGAAACGAAGATCGCTTGAATACAAGTACGAGCTTTCGTTTTCGAAGGGAAGTGAAGGCAGAGTCGGTTCTCATAATATACAAGATTTTCACGTTCTTTGCTTTGATTACAGCAAGTGTTAGTTGTGTAATTTGTACTTTGAGTTGTCTAATTATTTGGAGGCAGTTCAATCATGATTGCTTGATTCCTAACAGGGAGAAGTTGACTCCTCACAGAATACAACGATGGTCGTACTCGTTTCTAGACCTTCTCAGTGATCATGTTGGGATTCAAATGTTCCTTGCTTTCCTTGAAAAGGAATTTAGTGCGGAAAATCTAAGGTAATCTATTATCGAGAATACTAAATTTTATATACACGCTGTCGAAGAAAACTCGGAATGCGTTACTCTATTGATTTCATTTTAGATTCTGGCTCGCTTGTCAAGAACTGAAACAGACTCCTCGAATGAATGTTCCTAATTTAGTGAATAAAATTTTTGGGTAATGTATTCTAGATCAACATTAGGAAGTTGTACTACCTTCTAGAAATTCACTTAACGTGCGCTCGAATGAACTGTTTTATCCTCCTGTAGGGATTTTCTTAGCCAAGATTCCACTCACTCAATCAATATCGATTCAAAAACGTACAATCAGGTTAAACTAAATCTGAACAATCCATCTTACAGCACTTTTGACGACGCTCAGGTATGAACCAGTTGTCGTGAATCAATAATTAAGAGATGACTCCTTACTAGGTCTCTCGAAAGAACACTATTAATGTCTTCTCTGTTGTGTTTTCTAGGAACATATCTTTCAACTCATGAAAACAGACAGTTATCCAAGGTTTATTCGTTCGGATAGATACAAACAAATTCTAAAAGACACCAGTGGAAAATCAAGAAAGAAATAGGGCACTTGAATCATCCAAAGAATAGAATTGGCCTGGATTTCGGCACTGCTTTTGGCTAGGGAAGGCTGGGAAGCAGAAATTTCTGCTAGCACTTTTGTAGAATACTTGGATCTTGTCACAATGAGAAACAGCTCAACAGATCAATGGTGGAATCACTTAATATGAAGATCATTAGGATGGCTAAACAAATTCAAGATGATTTTCTTTTTAAAAATATTTTGCTGATTTTTCGGGGAAAAATTGCCGAAGCTCTGTTCTATATTTTCTCATTTCATTGTATAGAAATAGCGGGGTTTCAGTGTTATTTTGCTTGAATTTATAAATTATAGGAAAGATTGTAAATTTCATTTCATTGTTGTACAAAGTATAAATTAAGACCGCGTCCATCGTTTAAATTAAATTTATTTTGTTGTGGAATTATTGCTGAGGAGTTGAACTTAATAGTTCAATTTGCTACATGGCTGCTGAGAACTATAGCTACCGTATAGTATGTCACCTTGTGAATGTCTAATGTTTCACGTAGTGAGTATACTGTGTGGTCACTAAAACTGATGAAAAAATGTTTGTGCGATGAAAAGTCAGGCACATTAGCACATTTTTATTAAATACAGAAAAATCCTCATTCATTTAAATCAATCTTTATCCACCGTAATCAAATCGTAATCTATTCTAATTTAATTCTAATTCAATGTACTTTAGTCTTAATCTGCCCAGAACTAATTTTAATCTAATCTAATTTAACTTAATCTAGGTTTTGGCTAATTGAATCCTAATTCTCTTTGATTTAATCTTAGTCGAATTCCAGTAATCTAATCCATTAGTAACTGTATTCGCAAAATAATGAGTTAGAGCAATATTCAATATGGCGGACGCGTCGGCAACATGTTTTGGTGATTTGGGGATAAAGAAGTGGCTTGTAAAGCAATGCAATGCGATGGGTATTAAAAAACCGACGGAAATTCAAGCTAAGTGTATTCCAGAGATATTAAAAGGACGAGATTGTATTGGTTGCGCTAAAACAGGCAGTGGCAAGACTGCTGTTTTTGCTTTGACCATACTTCACCATCTTTCCGATGATCCCTTCGGTGTGTTTGCTCTTGTTTTAACCCCTACGAGGTACGTTTAGGCTAACTGTATCTTTCGAAGAACGTCAGGTGTATCTTCTCAGTATTGAATGTTGAATATTTTTTTGTTTAGGGAACTAGCATTTCAGATTGGTGATCAATTTAAAGCTCTTGGGAAACCAATCAATTTACAAACTGTCGTGATAACAGGAGGAATGGATATGATGACGCAAAGTCTGGCACTTGCTAAACAACCTCATGTTGTCATAGCAACACCAGGCAGGTGTGCGGACCACTTGCAAAGCACAGACACCTTCAAGTTGACTAAGATCAAGTACTTAATTTTGGATGAAGCAGACCGCTTGCTTGAAGACACGTTTGCTGTCGATTTGGAAGTAATTTTCTCCCACATCGCAAAGAAACGTCAAACTTTGCTTTTTAGTGCTACTTTGAATGATACCATTAAAGAATTACGTCAAATTACTGAGGCAGATCCATTTTGTTATAGTGTACAAGATAGGTATGCGTTGATTGTGAAATTCTCTGACTAGTGCACTGAAGCATACTGCAACTCAATGAACTGAAAAGTGATGCTTTTTTGTTGTTGTAGGGTAGCAACAGTTGCAGAACTTGACCAAAGATACCTTTTAGCGGCAGAACAAGTTAAAGACTGCTACATGGTTTATGTTTTACGTGAATACACAGAGAATAAGTCTGTGATTGTTTTTACAAGAACTTGTCATAGTTGCCAGGTCTTAGCAGTTATGTTCAGGAAAATTGAGCTCCCATGTGTCACTCTGCATTCCTTGATGTCCCAGTCTCACCGCTTATCATCCCTTGCTAAGTTCAAAACTGGCATTGTTAATATTCTTGTTGCTACAGATGTTGCAAGTAGAGGTTTAGATATCCCTGAAGTGGAGTTAGTTTTGAATGCTAATGTGCCGAGATCACCAGATGATTACATACATAGAGTTGGTAGAACTGCTCGTGCTGGGCAAGGAGGCATGGCACTGACGTTACTTACGCAATACAACATCAAAGCATTGCAAAATATTGAAGCTAGAATTGGCACAAAGTTGACTGAATTTGAGACTGTGGAGAATGAAGCTTTGAGATATTTGAAAGGTGTTATGGTTGCAAAACGTGAAGCAGAATTGCAAGTTCGAGATAGTGGCCTGTTTGATAAGAGGAATATTCACAAACAGAAACGTTCAATTCTAGAAGGTGCAAGGCGTGCAAAACTTCACAGAAGAAAGAGACTTTAGTTTATTGTTTGAAGTAGCTCCAACATACTGATACTAATTGTAGTCAAGCTACTTGTCAAAATAGTCAGCTTCGTAATGCTCATTTCTATCATAGGATCCATGATTACTTTGTAGATATATTGTAACTTTAATTAACAAACAAACTGACAAATAATATCACCACTAAACCTCCGTCACCTGATTAATACTCCCTAAAATCGGGCTGCGCATGGGCGGGAATTATAATAAATTTTAAAAATATGGCTACAAAACGTGGTCAAAGCACGTGGTCGAAGTATTGACATAAAATTTCATTTTTAAGGCGTTGGGAAAGCCGCTAAATGTCTTATAAAGTCGAACAACACTAAAAGGCATGCTTTAACTTCCAGGTAAACATTGCATGTCATTTGTAAATGGTGAAGTTTTCGAGTAATTTTGGTCTTCAACAGTGCCTATTAAATAATGACTTATTCAGTTGATATATTTTTATATACTCCACTTGAATTTCTTCCATAATCGTTCAAAAAATTGCTTCAAAGGAGACAAAAATTTTCAAAAAACAAAGAATATGTTTTGAAAATAGAAGCGTGAAGGATGCTCGGAACTTTGGAAGGTTGGGCTGCGGCCGGGTTTTAACCCCCGGCATATTAACATCCAATAATTTCCAACAGGAGAGGTCTGGTGACGTAGCCAAGTTGTGAAGATTGACAGATTGTTGATCAGTTGTGAATGGCAACAGCCAATCAGAGCCAAGACTTTTAAGCGGGAAAACATTGGGCGCACTGTTAAAATTCTCGAACGACCATTTTGAAAACGCCTTTGAAAAAACAAACAAGCTAAAAAAGTCAAAAACAGATGAAAAAGATGACAAGAAGCGAAAAAGAAGCCTCTCAACAGCATTTAAAGGTATAATTTTGTTATTGTTGTGTATTTTTGTCGAAGTTTTGTAGTTATTTAGCGGCGACAATGCAGTTTCAAGAATAGTACAGAATTTCATACGGGGCGAACTACCTGGCGAGTTTACGTTTGCTTTGGAGTTTTTTAATAAATTGTAGCTCTCAGTATTGTTGTTTTAATCTCTGGGGAGTGTTTTGCAAAGAAATTTTGTAGAAATTAATGCGTTTAGAGCGAAATATAGTTAATGTTAGATATTTAGAATCGCTTGCAACGAAAATTGAGCAGTTAGAACTTTATGTCCTTCTTCTTTGCCGTTTTCCTTTGAAATGAACCCATTAAACCACGAAAATGTTCATGTAAATGATAAAACTTTTAGCCACAGTGCATTTGTGTGTATTTTTGGGATATTTTACACGTCTTTGGTCCGTAAAAAGGCGGTCAAAATATACAGCACAACGAGCTGTACTTCAATGTTCTTTCATGGCGAACTTTTTATTGTGTTTACTGTGTTTGGATGGCGGGTTCTCAATTATTTTAGCAAACTTTTCGTGTATATTTAATGAAAAATCAGTTCACGCTGTATGACGAGTCTTATTTTGAATTCATTGCGAATTTTTTGGTATTTTCGAAGCAAATTTTTCAGTAAACAGATGCAAAGAAAAAGCCCAAAAAATATGCAAAATTGGAGCAAGTTGATGATCTTCGTTTATAGCTGGACCATTACTAGGGCATGGGTGTTTACAGTATATTGGTACATTTGTGTACATATTGGGTATTTGGTAACTTTAGCAATTCGTCATCCACACAGATCAATTCGGGAATGACGTAATGACAGTAGCCAATCAGAGGCAAGAATTTGGAAACGAAAAACTTTGGGCGCAAAGTTAAAATTTTCAACCGACCATTTTGAAAACGTCTTTGGAGAAAGAAACTGACTAGAAAGTAGAAAATACACATTGAAAATGTAAAGAAGCAAACAAGGGAGCCTCACAACAATACCAAAAGGTATAATTTTGTTATTGTTGTGTATTTTTGTCGAAATTTTGGAGTATTTAGCGGCGACAATGCATTCCCAAGAATAGTACAGAATTTCATACGGGACGAACTACCTGGCGAGTTTACGTTTACTTTGAAGATTTTTAATAAATTGTAGCCCTCAATATTGTTGTTTTGCTATTTCTGCTTCGTCTATAATCTCTGGGGAGTGTTTGCAAAGAAAGTTTGTAGAAATTGGTGCGTTTAGAGCGAAATATAGTTAATGTTAGAAATTTAGAATCGCTTGCTACGGAAATTGAGCAGTTAGAACTTTGAGTATGTCGTTTTTCTTTGTCGTTTTTCTTTGAAATGAACGCATCAAACCACGAAAATGTTCATGTAAATGATAAAACTTTTAGCCACCGTGCATTTGTGTGTATTTTTGGTATATTTTATACATCTTTGGTCCGTAAAAAAGCGGTCAAAATATACGGCACAGCGAGCTGTACTTCAATGTTCTTTCATGGCGAACTTCTTAGTGTATTTATTGTGTTTGGATGGGGCAAAACGGGGTGAACTACCTGGCGAGTTTACGTTTACTTTGAAGATTTTTAATAAATTTTAGCCCTCAATATTGCTGTTTTGCTATTTCTGCTTCGTGTGAAATCTCTGTGGAGTGTTTTGCCAAGAAATTTTGTAGAAATTAGAGTGTTTAGAGCAAAATATAGTTTATGTTACAATCACTTGAAAGGAAACTTATTAGAAAATTAGAACTTTGAGTAAGTCCTCTGTCGTTTTCTCTTGAAATGACGAGTTACACCATGAAAATTTTCTTGTAAATAATAGAGAATCTTTCGTTGTGTTTGTCGTGTTTGAATGGTGGGTTTTAAACTTTATAACAAACTTTTCGCGTTGTTTTCACGCAAAGTCTATTCACGTTGTATTAGCTACGAGTATTAGTTTAAATTTATGATGGATTTTATGGTATATTTTAGGCAAATTTTAGTGAACGGAGGCAAAGAAAATGCCAAATAAAATTCCAAAACAGGAGCAATTTAATTTTCGTTTATAGCTGGACCTTTATTGGGGCACGGGTGTTTTTTACAGTATATAGGCACATTTGTGTACATGTTGGGTATTTCGTGATATTATACACATATTATCCACATTGATCAATTCGGTAATGACTTAAATGACAACGGCCAATCAGAGACAAGAATTTTGAGGCGGGAAAACTTTTATTCTGAAGTGAAAATTTTGAATGCGCACTTTGAAACCATTTAAACAACATTTAAGCGCTGAAAAGCTCGATAAATGCACCTGAAATAAAGAATTAAAACATAAAACAGCTGCTACAACGACAAAGAAGGTATACATGAATGTCATTGTGCATTTTTTGTTCAAATTTTCATCATTTTAGATGACAAAATGGCGTCGGAAGCCTGACAATATTTCACGAACCTACAACTATTTTGGATGAAGTTTTCGTTTTTTTTATGTGTTTAAGGCTGCTAAGGAAGCATTATCTCAAAATATTGTGCCTTTCATGTTTGGGGAATGTTTTGTAATCCAAATTTTGTTGAAATTCGTGCAGTGAAGCAGGAAAAACAATTACGGAAATTCTTCGTAGTTTTATTGTACGACGCCAGTTGTTATGAAGCCTTGAAAGGCTGAACGTTTAATTTTAGTCCATTTTATTGAAGTTTCAGTAATATATTTTCCATTGACAGGCGACTATTAAGCGCTATCTTTTCGTGGCGAATTTTTGAACATTTTTGTTGGCGAATTTGATCTTTAATGCCTGCTATTTTTTTCATTGCAACGGGGAAATTCTGTTGGAATTTCCTGTGCTTGTGTGGCAAACATTGTTTGAAAACGTATTATATACACTAAAGTCTTATTTCAATTTCGTAGGAATGGACAACGAGGCACGTGCAACGAAATTCGCTAGATGCTAAAGCTGGAGCCTGGAGGAGAGGTATTATTATGAAGTATTATGTCCTTTCGGCTCATCTTGTCCTTTTTAACAACATGAAAAGTCATGTTGATTTTGATCTCGATTACGATGGTTCTAATTTGGCAATATCAGAGTAAAATCGTTCCAATTTGGCAATATCAGAGTAAAATTGTTATAATTAGCAATATCCGGCAGAGTAAAATACACGTGTGCATGGAAGAAATTTTTGTTATATTTGATTGTTTGTTGATTCATCACATCTGGTTTTAGATCACATTCGGCTCCGGCGTTCGGTTGACCAATATGATTTGGGGGAAATTCATATCTGTACAAAAAAAATTGATATTTCACCATGTGCCATATTTCCGTAATTGCTCATTCATGGGGTTTTTTTTGGCGATTTTTTCCCCATTTTTTTGCGAATCGCGGCGTTTTTTTTTGCAGCGCTGATGCATAGGTATTACGGGAATATGGCACATGTTTTCGACACAAAAATGAATAGTAGGAGTCCATTGAGTATAAAGATGGACGTATTTCGACATGAATAGGGGTCCATTGAGTATAAAGATGGACATTTTTACTGTA
>JAODVM010109090.1:0-16011 GCA_025400095.1 Phenganax marumi | reverse complement strand
GCATATTGCTCTTCGTTTACTTACTGGTACACATTTTGTACCTGGCGCGCATAATGTGAAGGCACACGGATTGGTATTACCTAAAAAGAACGATATAGTGTTGAAACTGTTAAGGTGCCCAGTACTCATAAGCTTATGAAATTGTCTAGGTTTGGCCAAAGAAAAATGAGAAAAGAATTTACGTTGTGCATTGAATGAGTAAAGCCAACGTTGCTTTAGCCTGCACCTATTCGAAATTTTCCGTGCAACTGGGTGGAACGGGCGATTAATAGCGAGTTTAAGCTATTAACCCTTGGCGATCATGCTGTTTCATAGAAATAACACCTGCTTATTTTAATGAAACCAAAAATACTACATTTGCGTACAGGTTTCAGAAGTACGCGAAAAGTCACAAATTAACCAAAATGCTACATATAAACTATTTATAAAACATGAGATTATCAAAAAACTTTCTCGCTTGTGGGCACTTGTGGGGCATTGAGTCACTGACTTACATACACTTATACAATTGTGTAAACTATGCACGTACTGTACCTTTTCCTGGTATGGGAGATGGCAAAATAAAACCTTCCCCTAAAACCTAAAACAATAGAGATTTCCACTATTTAGCCGGAAGTAAAATTGAACAACTGCCCAAAATGAATAACTTCAATGGCAAAATTTTTGGAAAGAACGACGTGCTGTATTCGATAAAGTGCCTTACCAAAATAGTACAGATGATTGCGAGTGGCAAAATAATCTTCATTTCTTTTTGATTGGTTGCTTCTATATAGTGCTCGGGCGACAATGTGCTCTGATTCACTTCTTGCTTGTTCTGTATAGTAGAACAATATGATCTTCTTGATTTGCAACCGCCGTTTATATACGCGCCTTTTCTTGATGATGTAACGCAGTTTGCATAGCGGAACACCTGCTATTTTTGGTCATCATAAGAGGTAATGAATCACGAGACTTGAAAGGAAAGGGAACTCCATGGTGCACTACGTAGTACTGAAGTGCAGGGGAAATAAACATCGTACAATGAAAGTAAGACCCGTTTCAAACGTCGCTCTACTGCCGTGTCGAATGCAGTAAATACAATCGATAATGAGGAGTTTCAGCTGATTATCTATCGTTTTTAATGCATTCGACACGGCAGCAGTGCGACGTTTGAAACGGGCCTAAGATGACTGTTATCTTCAAGTCTGCATTTGTGATGATCTTATTCCGCTTTTATGTTAATTAACATCGAACTTTTTCAGAGGAGGAAACATGGTGTAAATTAGAGCAATTACATCTGTTGCTAGTCATTAACGCATAATGTTCATTTATTTGTGCCGAGCGTTGGTTCAATAAAATCACTGTTACATTAAATAACACTACATTAAACTTCGTTAGCTCGGAGTAAGCATTTAATAACGCGTTTAATATATGCATGAACATTCCATAGCATAAAGACAAAGGTACAATCTATAGCACCATTAGACGTTCTTGGACACGAACTGCAAAGCCAATTTCACAAAACGAGGAACCATAACATTTGTGGACAATGTGTCCTCTACCATGGACTTTCATTCGCACAATTTGCACATTCCAGAACATACATTAAACTATTTAGGACAAACTACAACGTGAATGAGTAATTATTTTATTGAAAACAGACAAACAATATACTAAACAACATTAACAAACAAAGTCCATTCAATGTAAACTTGGATGAAAAATGTTTTCCGTGCGGAAAATATATCTAGCAACGTGATTGGTTTGCTTTGAGGTGGAAATATATTGCTAACCAATCAGTTTAGTACATTTAGCTTCCGCACGGAAAATTCCGCTTAGTGGAAACAGGCTTTAATCACTTCTGGATTTCTTTCTCCTTCCTGAAATTAGTCGAAACTTCGTAAAATATGTTCGTTGGTGAGACAGGCAAGTCAAATGCAAATTTGGGTTCAATACAACGTCCTTCGCAAGATAATAACTCTTTTAATCGAAAAACAACTAGTCCCCTGGTTAAAATGAGTATAAGGCATAGAACGTCGTGTACTTTAATAGACAGTTGCTACTCTCGTGTAGACCTATACTTTTTCTTCTTATCGCAAAAAGCATCGAGTGTCTTTATAGTTTATGCAATTGCATCTTGGTCAGTTTAATTTTGCAACCTTTGTCAGATAAGCTGTGCATGGATATGGCAAAATTATACATGAAAGTTGAACACCCATCATGAAAGAAACTATATAGCACGAAAATGTTGTCTTCGAGTGCTTCTAGGGTGAAAAAGCTCTACAGCAGCTCTCGAGGGTTTTGGAACGGGTTGATATCCTGCACAAGAGCAGACACAAGAGGCACTAGCTTCTTTCCGTTCCAAGCTTATAGTCATGCTACAGTACAGAAATTGTAGTGAAAGATGTTTTTGCGTCACGCGTTTTTGCAGAGGCAATGAATAATTGCTGTTTTCTTGCATTTCCTACGTACGTTTTCAAAATACCAAAAATAGAAATCAGAACTCGATTTAAGAGTTTGGTGACATGGTGGAAAAGGAAGTCGCCATGACATTTGTAGCGACGAAACGTGGTACACGCATACGCTGTGTAATATTTGTGATGGGGATTTTGCTCTTCCATATCTTTCCTTAGTCGTTATTAATTTATTACTACATCATTATTCAGCAAATGTGCAATTGATTCTGAAGAACGTCTTATTGCATGCATGCATGCTTGCCATGTGTATATAACTAACATTTTTATAACATTTTTATTATTAGTTTTTTATTCACCAAAATAAGTTTGCGGAACATTTCTCATATTACTTCCTGTCAGCACGAGTTATGATAGGTGTCATCTACATTTCTGGCATGTGAAGTGCAATTTGCAGATGAGAAAGCAGCGGAAGAAAGGCAGAAGAGTAATACCGAATTGTCTTGTGTTCTGCAAATCACTTCATTTCAGAAAACATTTTATTCAATGTGTGAAATATTCGATCTAATGAATGACACCGTACACTAACTATTACTACGACGACAAGTGCTTAGTCCTATTAGCTACAACAACAATAAATCTATTCGTATGCGTGATGTTAGTTCCGTCGTACGCAAAGACGATTCTAGTTTAACATATAATCAAAATTGTTCCGTATTTAAATTTCTTCAATTGTTGAACATAACAGGATATACAGGAAATGAAAATATTGGGCAGACTTCTTTCGCGCACCAATATTATACAATAATTATAGTGCGTCTCTTTTGATCCAGTTCTTGGCGACACTTAGAGTGCACCCGCACTTATTTTCTACCGAAATATGGCAAAACCGAAATTTTGTTATATAAAACAGTAGCTGAAATTGGCGATGGCTATTGCACTGCTTCACTATTTTTCTAAAAATGGAAGAATAGCAGCTATTAGATGATCATGTAACATGCGAGTATGCACATGCAGGACGCGTCACTCATGTTATTCACACAACTGTGTAGTACATCGCTGCGCGCCGTGTATCCAGAAAATGAAAATTGAACTTGGAGTGTAATAATTTGAAAGATTTATTTTCCATATAGCATTTTTCTCATATACACTGATCTGCATTTTGAAGTTAAACGGATCATATTTTATTGCGGTCGTCCTGCATGTTCCCCACTGATGAGAAATTTCGACGGTGGAATTAAGTATCACCACTGATGGAAATTCAATGCTGTTCAATTTGTCGTTAGTTTTTCCTGGTAGTCATACTGTCCATTGGAACGAAATCCTCATCCTCAATTTCAATCCAACCCAACTCAAACTCCATTTCAAAATCCAAAGCTCTAAGCGAGGCTACATAATCTAATAACTGATCCGGCAGTAAACTCCCCAACGTACGCCAATAAACAAGAAAGTTTGGGAGAAGTAGGCCGTGTACAGCAAGTACGTATGTACTTAGTATGAAAAAGTAAAAACACTATTGAGTTCTTTCACAGAGAAGGATGGATAGCCTATTTTTGTTTATATACTACTGCCCTTTTCTATCATAACTATACTCGCTCCCAAACACCGTCAACCGCAATCACATCTTAAAGCATCGTGTTGGGGTCTAGTAGTGGTTGTATGGCGATAAATCAGTGGCTTGTAGTTTTCAGGTTTTAGGCACATAAATTTTCATGGAGCTACACTATTGTCGTAGACTCGTAGCTACGTGTCTTTTGCAACTAAAACAGATCCATTGTAACAATAAAATTCTTTTTCCCGTTTTTATACTCCCTACTGGAGCAGGGTTTGCTCACTTGTCACGCTGAATATTGTGACCACACAATGCTTTTTATCATTGTAATTATAAATTTAGAATTCAAATGTGTAAATATGTGAAGGACGTAAAACAATGACAGTTTGGCATGCATATGCAAGCAACTATAATCGAGCCACACGGGTTCGTCTGAAAACCCAACACAGCTCTGTGTAAGATACAGCCGACAAGATACAGTTGTGTTCAAAGCAAAATTTAACAATTTTATGAAGATTGTAGAATATGGGAACTTTAGGGATATGTTATATTAAGGTAATTTTTATGGTTTATCATAGACAAAGCTTATGGAAATTATTTTACAATTATTAAAGGAACTGAAAGAATATCATTTTGTTTTTGTTTGTCGGCTACTTTTCTTTTGCTTATTTTCATTGTTATTTCGCCTCGTTATTGCCCACGAAATTTGAATTACAGGACAAGATCCGTTTTTCCCGGAAACGTCATTTCGTCTATAGTGTCCAACTGTCATGGAGTCTGGTTTTGTAATTCAAAATATTTCCGCAAAGGCCTAACTTCAGTATTTTTTATTTGCTGCATCGACGTTGTACTTTGGGCGCAATAGACAAAAGAACTTTTTCTGGTGATTTCGTTGGCGGTTTTGCATCCCCAAGTTCATGGTAGTACACCAGAAAATAAAAACAATAAATAAGTTGCATTCCAGATCCACGTTTTGACTCGCAGCTAATGTCCTGACGCAACAATTCTACTTCAATCGAGAAAAATCGCTGCGAAATGAAGGTTTTTGTGAGAACAAAATGTACTGAAGTTCTACATGAAACATAATTCGTATTTGCTTTCTTTTATTATTTTTACTACAATCTATCTAAACAGATGCAACCAGCATGCTACTAAAATCTTTTTACTATTTGTTGAAGTTGGTTTGTGATTTTCAATGCGTAGAAGTGTTCATCATCATCAGTTTCCGTAATTGTGCCATCAATTCTGCGAACAGCTTTTGCAACCTGAAGAATAATTGCACGACGAATTAAAATAGGTTGTTTGCAATCACGTGATTTTTTAACCAAATGACGGGCAAGCCAACAATTTCGTTGACGAGTTTTTCCCATTTGCTTGGTGTACGTACTTCAATGAATTAAAAAAGAAACACTTATATATTTTAAACTATCGTTGGAGTCAACTGAAAAGCTTTTCACGGCACTCTTTGACGCACTTGCTCGTCATCTAAAATCTCAAAATCACATGATTGAAAACAACCTATTCAGTTTAGTTTTCAGGTGCAGAAATTATGCTTGCCACTGTATACGATAATATTAGGCTTGCTACTGCATGTGTGCTATAATTTTAGGCAATGCACATCAGTGAGTGACTGCGAGCAACCCATTTGTATTTTTACATGTAGATATTCACTTTTACAAACATGGAAACTCAGATGAATATGTATGGAACCCACAAATTTTTTTTGAAGCACATATTTCTTTGAAAAAATAGCTGCTGGCTGAGGTAACCATATCGGCCAGTGCTGTTAATCTTTAATCGGTACGCGTCAAACATCACATATTTCAGTGGTGTATCGATATAGTAAGGCTGTCTTTGAAATCATTACAAAAAGCAATTATGTACCTTATGGGCATGGAGCAATGGGTATGGTAATCTTTGCTTCACAAGCTACCATATCGAGGCGACATTCATTGGGATATTCATTTCCTTTGGGATCGCAGACTGGTTCGAAAATAGCTGTGCAGAAACTTCCACATTCACAAATACCCGCTGTGCTACAGAAAGAACCTTGTTGCGTGCAGTCAGCGTCGGATTGACATGCCTGTGCAGATGGCAAAGTAAAACATTCCCCTACCTAAAACAATAGAGATTTCCATTATTTAGCCGGAAGTAAAACTTGAACTACTGCCCAAAATTAATAACTTCAGTTGCAAAATGTTTGGAAAGAACGATGTGTGCTGTATTTGATAAACTGGCTTACCAAAACGATACAGATGACTGCGAGTGGCAAAATAATCTTCATTTCTTCTTGATTGGTAGCTTCTATATGGCGCTCGGGCGAGAATGTGCTCTGAGTTCACTTCTCTTTGTTCTCTAGTGGAACAATATGATTTTCTTGATTTGCAACCCCCGTTTATATACGCGCCTTTTCTTGATGATGTAACGCAGTTTGCACTGCGGAACACCTGCTATTTTTGGTCATCATAAAAGGTGCTGAATCACGAGACTCGAAAGGAAGGGAACTCCATGGTGCAGTACCTAGTACTGAAGTGCAGGGGAAATGACCATCGTATAAAGAAAGTAAGATGAGTGTTATTTTCAAGTGCACATTGGTGATTATCTTGTTCCTGTTTTATTTTAAATAATATCAAATTTTTTGAGCAATTAGTATTCGAAAGAGTCGTGCAAACGCAAATGTGGTATACACAACAACAGTACCATAGCTGTAAATTGACAAGCGCGTTACAACAATGGTACCATGCAAGTGACAATCATCCAATCAGTTTCACGAAATATCAATTCATGCAGATGTCTCTGCTCACGATGTATTTACTATAATGTAAGAGTGTTCTACATATTGCTTTACTGCATCCAGGGGATCTGACCGAGTGCATAAAGACTGGTACAAGCAGTAGAAATCCATTTTGCTGTATTTAACTGTCTTTGTCTCTCCTTTATGAAATTGGTCGAAACTTCGTACATATGTTCGGTGGTGATAAAGCCAAGTCCAATGCACATTTGGAAGCTAAATACAACGTCCTTCGTAATATATACCAACTCTTTTAAACGAAAAACGGATTTATTTGGCAACTACTCCAGGTCTTTTTCCGTTATTTCATGTCACCTGTTTAAAATGAGTATAAGGCATAGAACGTCATGTACTTTAACAGACAGTTGCTATTGCCGTGTAGAGCTATAATACTTCTTTGTATATGGCATAAAACACCGATTTTCTTTATCGTTTATAGAATTGCATTTTGGTCAGTTTAATTTTGCAGCCTTTGTCAGAAAAGCTGTGCATGGATATGGCAGAATTATACATGAAAGTTGAACACCCATCATGAAAGAAACTATAGCAGGAAAATGTAGTCTTCGAGTGCTTCTAGGGCGAAGAAGCTCTTCAGCAGCTCTCGAGGGTTTTGGAACGGGTTGATATCATGCACAAGAGCAGACACAAGAGGCACTAGATTCTTTTTGTTATACGATTAGGCCTAGTCATGCTAAAATACAGAATTAGTAGTGACACAAGGCTAGATGTTTTTGCGTCACGCGTTTTTGCAGAGGCAATGAATAATTGTTGTTTTCAGGCATCTCTTACGTATAATTCCAAAACACCTAAAACAGAAATCAGAACTCGATCTACTGAAGAGTTTTGTGGTATGGTGCGAGGTATGGTGGGCGAGAAAGTCGCCATGGTATTTGTAGCGAGTAAGGAGAGCTCGCGTATGCTGTATAATATTTGTGGTGGGGATTTTGCCTTGCCATATCTTTCTTAAGTCGCATGATGAAAACTGTCTTATTCAGCCTGCTTGCCATTATGCGCTCAAGTGTATGACAAACACATGCAGTAGATATTTTTTTGTTCACCAAAATAACTTTGCGGAACATTACTGATACTACTGCCTGTCACCACGAATTGATTTGCGTCATATTCATTCTCGCATGTGAAGTGCAATTTACAGACTTGCGTCATAGAGTTCAGTTGCGTTGGAGATGGGGAAGCAGTGGAAGAAAGAGAGAAGAGAAATAATGAATTGTCTTCTGTTCTGTAAATAACTTCATTTCAGACAACATTGTATTCAATGTGTGAAATATTCGATCTAAATGAATGACACTCTACGCTAGCTGTTACTAGGACGAAAAGTGCTCGTGTTCCAATAATAATACATCCATTAGTATGCGTTATTTTAGTACGTATGCAAAGCGGATTCTAGTTTAACATATAATCAAAATTGTTCCGTTTTCAAATTTCTTCAATTGTTGAACATAACAGGATCTATAGGAAATGAAGCATACTTGTCAGACTACTTTCATTTACCAATATAATGTAATAATTAAAGCGCTTCTCTTTTAATCCAGTCCGTGGCGAAATTTAAAGTGCATGCACCCGCACAATTTTTCTACCGAAATGTCGCAAAAACGCAATTTTGTTATAAAAGACAGTACCTGAATACTGGCGGTGGATATTGCCCTCCCTGTTTCAGTATTTACCTAGCAATGGAAGAATAACATCTATTAGATGATCATGTAACATACGAGAATGCTTATATAATTGACAGGGGCCGGTTGTTCGAAGCCTGTTTAGCTTAAACAGTGGATAAGCTCAAAAATAGAAGTATATGTTTGTAACTCCTTGTAAAGCCAAACTAAATGTTTTTAGCTAAATGAAATAATTATGTATATCTAACTAACCGTTCAGCACATGAGATTGGATTCAATATATTCGCAAGATGCATATGTGAGGAAGCCTTTTTAAATTCTGGCTTAGCTAAACGGGCAACTGGCCCCAGGGCCCGTCACTCTCGTACTATTCACATAACTGTGCTGTACATTGCTGCACACTGTGTGTCCAGAAAATGGGAATTGAACTTCGAGTGCAATAAATTGAACGATCCATTTTTCATATTGCATTTCTCTTATATTCTTTAATCAGTTTAATGTTACGCTGGTCTGCATTTTGAAGTTAAACGGATTATATCATATTTTGCACGTCCGTCCTACTTGTTCTCCAGTGAAATTTCAACGGTGGAAGATCTGATTTCTATTGACAATCTTGGAGAACGAGTGTAATTATGATAGAAAAGGGCAATAGTATAAGCAATGCAGAGGTCATCCTTTGTTTTTGTGAAAGAACACAGTAGGGTTTTTATTCTTTCATACGCTCAGTAGAGTAGCTATAATGATTCAGCAACATTAAGATTAACCTCCAGACTCCAGTGAGTCAGAAGAACCAGCAGGATTAGAAAAAAGACTATGTAAACACTACGTAATTCTTACCATAGCAGTTAGCAGTTGTGATGGTTATTCCCTGGCTACATGCAGCGGCGTCCAGGCGGCACTGGTTGTCGTATCGTTTGTAGTTCGAATCGCAAACGGGCTTGAATATGGCCGGGCAAACTTCTTGGCATTGGCACGCTCCCAGTTTCAAATTACAAACGGACCCTTGTTGCTTGCAAGTACGACTTGGTGAACAAGCTGTGGCACAAGACGCTTTGCCATCCTTCACCACACATGTAGAACCTATGACGCAGGTGAGGGCAGCGCAGAGAGGATCAAGGGTTGGCAATACGGGTATTTTCGGTACACATTTTGCCTCTCTATTTACAACAATACAGTCGCTACCAATGGGACATGTTGCGGCAATGCACGGATTCGCCAAGACTAAATTGAAAAGTAAAGTCTCATTAGTGATTACAGTTTATGTTGTATACTACTGAACAGAAAAACTTGACTTTTACTTTAACGAGTACATGCCTACATGAAACGTTACTGTGTGACGTTCAGTTGAACCAAGTTGATTGTAGATTGGAGCGTCAAACACTAACATTAACCTGGTTTTATTGAAAACCTGAGCAGAAACTCGTCATGCAAGAGCTGTGCCTTGCGTGTTGTGTAGTGTAAATTGTTGGTAAAACAGTTTTGCGCTCTTATTTTGGTATTCAGCGCAGGTAAGTTTACAATTGCGAAGTTTGCAACTACAAATCGCTCCATTTGCACATAGAACGATCTGTTTTGTTGGAAAACCTTGTGAAGAGTACCTATATATCATATTTGCTTTCTGCATAGACACTTACCAGGTCTGCATAAGGGTTTTCCTAGAATCACTTTGCATTCCGTCCCAGTTCTACAGCGAATGGATGCACAAAGGTCTACAACAAGAGAATATCATACAATAACTCTCTATATACTTAATGTACCCAGTAGAGAGCATTATTACCTGGTTTGCACTGGTTTTCGCATTCTGTAATAGTGATGAAATTATTTTTGTTCCCAAGGCAGCCACCATAAACAAACTCTTCGCATTTTCCTGTTTTGCTGTTATAGAAGTATCGTAGGATTCTTGCTCGACACGGTCCAGTTTCACTTGGCAACAAACAAATATCTATATGGTGTAGAAACAAATAATAAGGGCTTTCCTAGAATCGCTTTGCATTCCGTTCCAGCGAATGGATGCACAAAGGTCTAATTGGTGCACAGTGGTCTAATCGCGGACAACATGCGTAATGCGTTATGCGCGAGCACAAAAACTTTAAAGGTTTCGAAGCAAGTGACCCTTCTGTTTCTGATCTTTATTTTGTGACAGAGGATACAGAGGTTTAACCTCGCATTGATTATCCGTACCCCTAGCCAGTGCGCTCAAGAGAGGCGTTCTCCCCCCTGAGAAGTATGCTTTGTGGCTTTAGTGCATGTGTCGTACCTGTACTTGGTGGTGGGCACCTCGCATTGCATTCTGATAGAGAGAGGAAGTTGTTTTGGTTCCCACCACATCCTCCGTAGAAGAATTTCTCGCATTTTTTATTTTTTGAATTGTAGTAAAAACGAGGAATATTGCCCTTGCACGGTCCTACGACTTGCGGTAATGAGCAAACATCTACAAGAACACAAAATATTAAGATTTAGTTTCCATACGTTTCTTTTATTGAACACTCATTCGAGTTGTTTTGGCTTGTGTACTAGCATAGCAGAGAAAATTTGTTTTATATACACTGACATTCGACTTGAAAACGAAAAATCTATTTTGTCATTATGCATTCAACATGGCACCTATGACGAAATGATTGTATGAATCCAGAATAATGCTTTTATCAGGATGGTCAAATCTGGTCCAATTGCAGTTAAGCGTGGGACGAGTAAGTTGATTGTCTTTGCTGCTGGTATCTGGTAGTTCCGCTTTTGGTCAAAACCCATGAACTTATAAGAATAATTTTAATTTGCTGGTTCTGACCAAGTTATTGGTTAAATTTCCTTCTGAAGTTTGCCATCATTTGCAGCTTTGTGACCTTTAGAGGCTTAATTTTCTGTCACGTAAATATACCTGTGGTAACGCAGATTGGTTTTCCATTCACAACCGTACATGTACCAAAAGTTCCACAAAATATCAAAGCACATGGTCCAACTAAGAATCGCGATGAAATAAGGTGTTAACATGAAAAAATGGTGGTTCGGAAAATCGCGATAAAACAATACACTACGGCTCAAGTACTTCCATTTTATTCCTTCTATTTTATTTTGATTGATCAATTCGTAAATCTTAAATGTTTGTGCGGCAATTTGCTGCTTAAAATATAGTCGAGAAAAATAAGGAACGCTATTCACCTGACGGTTTGCACTTATTTTTGCATTCTTCGATGGTAACGAAATTATTTTTATTTCCACCACAGCCACCATAAATGAATTTCTCGCAGTTTTGGGCCTCACTGTTGTAGAAATACCTTGGAAAACTTCCTTTGCATGGTCCCGTTTCTTTTGGCAATGCACAAATATCTATAGAGTTTGCAGGAAAGATCTATCAGCTTTCGAAAAAATAGCAGCTAGTTGTATATATTGTAGCCGAGAATCCAGTCAATCTAAATAGTGCAATAGTGCAAAACTTGGAGGGGTAAACTACGATTATTAAATATGCAGTGCACTATCTTGTCGTAGTGCCACAATACCAAAGTGTAATTAAGCAGCATCAAACATGTTACAAGATATGAAAGCTGGATTTGCTAGGCTGGCTATCCCTAAAAAGACGCTTGTAAAAGAAAATTCCTGAACACTTGCACCCCAGAATATCGAAAACCCTTATTCAATTCCTACGTTTACCTAAACGTGTGCATTTATTTGCAAACTTTTTGAAGGCGTTGAAATTCTTTTTGTACATTATATTTGCTTTTTACATAGAAACGTACTAGGTCTGCATAAGGGTTTTCGTAGAAAACTTTGAATTCCGTCCCAGTTTTACAACGAACGGATGCACAAAGCGAGAATATCATATAATAAGCGCTTTAGGTATTAAATGTAGTTTAAGACCCCGTTTACACGGTACCGGATGCGCAAGGTCACGACATTAAATTAAGTGGTTTCGAGGCCAGTTTATCTGGTAAATTTATGATAATGTTGCAGAACTTAATAAGAACTAATCCGACAAAAAGTTGTTAGAACGAAACTAAGCGCATAGTGACTAAAGTCGATGCCGTGACCATGCGAATCCGGTACCGTGTAAACGGGGTCTAAAGAACCTAGAGAACATTGCTACCTGGTTTGCACTTGTTTTCGCAATCTTCGATGGTGATGAAATTATTTTTATTTCCACGACAGCCACCATAAACAAATTTCTCGCACTTTTGGGTTTCACTGTTGTAGAAATACCTTGGGAAACTTCCTCTGCATGGCCCCGGTTCTTTTCGTAATTTACAGAAATCTATAGAGGTTTGCAAGAAACATCTATCAGTTCTCAAAAAAACAGCAGTTAGTTGTATAATGTACCACAATCCAGTCAATTTAAATAGCGCAAAACTTGGAGGAGCAAACTACAATGACAATTAAACGTAGCTATACTTGTGTGAATGCAAAACCATTGGCTCTTGATGAGGCTAAATACGCCGTGCACTATTGTGTATTAGTATAATTTTAGTATTCAAAAGTAGCTTTCAAGCATTTTGATTGGTTGACTCAGCAGTAACTCTGAGGCAATATAGTTACTGCTCAGAGCAGTAACTATTGCCTCTAAGGAAGTGGCTACCCAAAATCGCTTTGCAAAATTTTCTGAAAACGAAATTGAAGATTATTTGAACATGAATTGAACACTATTTTTATTGGACACTAAAATTATACTAAAACAATTCAATTAGTCACCTCAGTCTCGGTGATTATCTTCAATTTACCTCGCCGCTGCGCTCCTCGGTAAATAGTCGTCGATAATCACCTCGACTTCGGTGACTAATTGTTAAGTAGTACCACAGTGCCAAAGTGTAATGAAATAACAAAACAACACGTTAATACAAGATATGAAAGAATGCTAGATCCACAAGAAAACAATTTGGCTATCCCCAAAAGGACGCTTGTAAAAGAAAATTCCTGAACACTTGCACCCAAAAATATATCGAGAATCTTTATTTAATGAAGTTTACCTTTTGGGCATTTAATTTCACACTCTTTGAAGTAGTTGAAATTATTTTCGTTTCCCTGACATCCCCCATAGTAAAACTTTTCGCATCTTTGTGCTTCCGTGTCATAAAAATAACGTTCGATTCTAGCTTCACAGGGTCCAACAACTTTTGGTAACGAACAGACGTCTATAGCAAAGGAAACATTTCCCATGTTTTTTCAAAGTTATAAAACATTCGCAATCTGTTTGGGACACGAACGCACGAAACACCAATGTTTCAGGTAACTGCGACTCTGCGAGTTTAATCTTCTAAAATTGACAGGTGTTTCTATAACTGGATCACAACGCAGAAGAGAGATGTTCTATTTTTTTATTCAATAAAGCCAAGAGTCCGAAACAACCTTGCTAAGTAATGATATGTTTGAACTGAGACTGCATTTTACGCTTCGGGGAGCAAGCAAGATCAAGAATTCCGCTCCTTAAGGCCCATTTACAAGGGCGATTCTTGCTGCGGTTTTTCTCGTTTTGAAGGATGTAATAAAGTGGATACCAAGCAAGTAAACTTGATCTAACTATTTTGCCAATGCACTCGTCAGTAATGCTACTCAATCCCATACGTTAAGAGGAGAAAAATCGCAGGAAAAATCGCCCGTGTAAACGGGCCTTTATGCAAATCTTGTAGGAAGACCGCTCTTCGCGATTGAGTTTTTGAGCCATTTTCCACTTCAACTGTACCGTAGCAAAAAGTAGCGTATCTCTTCATCTCTCGGCCACAAGAGCATGGATAGTGACTTGAGGAGAAAGAAAAACACCACGGTACGCTACGGTGATACGGCTGAAATGGAAAATAGCCTCAGGTTTCCAGGGCGATGTCGTTCGGATACTACAAGGGACTTTAAGCGTACACTACGGCCAGCAAGGGCGATGGCTACTTACACGATGAAAATTAGCCTAACGCAATGAATGATTGATGTTCTTACGCCTGTTTAGACGTCTTTTAGGCTATGTTTACCACGGCAAATTTTACATTTAAACGGCTTATTAATGGCAGCAGGACAAGCCGTGACAGATAGTTCTGTAAAAGAGGTTTGATGCAATTCATCTGAAAGACATAGCCTTTTGTAATATTCGAAATCCGTCGTAAATTACTGCACCTGCGAAGGAAGAAGTGAGCATTGTAGGTTTTGGATAAGCTTGGCAGGTTTTAGCAATGTTGCAAGAAGCAGTGAAACAAATATACGTTGTGCCCCCTTGGCTGGATCAAAACGCATGGACCTATGTATGGGTATATATTTTTATAATATGCTGCATGGTCTTCTATATTATTGGCAAGTGCGGTAGTCCCTCTCGGAGTGATGGATCGCTGACGTAGGTCCATCACAATAAGCCATTTTACAAGCATGTGAAAGTTTGTCAAGAGGAAAAACGTGGTCTACGTGCTTTCGAAAATATAACCATATCCGACAAGACAGTTCGGTGACAACGTTTTCCGCAAAGTAGGATACATCTCAAAAATTTGCAGTATTTTTTGTAGACTTCGTGCGCAACGTTTTGGAGAGTTTTTATTAGTATGTTTTACGAAAAAATGGATGCAAAATCGCTATCAAGTTACGAAAAAAGCTACTGCCCATTTGATATATTGAAAATATTTTCTCTTGGACCATGTGAACTGGGCGTCAATAAAATAAGAGAGACAAAAACATTTTTGGAAACGATCGAAAACGACCCCGTGTGCATATAGTCCCAATTACTTCATACTAAGAAAGAGTTTGGTGAAAACTTTGCCCAAACTTTGTAGTCCATTAACATCGACGCTTTACCTTGAGATTTGCACTCGCTTTCGCAGTCTGCTTTTGTTTTGAAATTGTTTCTGTTTCCGCGACAACCACCGTAGTAAAACAGCTCACATTTTCCTGTCAGTGAGTTGTAGTAGTAGCTCTTGAACTTAGCTTTGCACGGGCCAACAACTTTAGGCAACGAGCACCGAGAATCTGAAATTGTTAAAGAATCGGAATGACAAAGTAGCATTTACTTTATATCTCAACTGTATCGCTGAAAAAAAACGAAAAATTACACGCATCCTATAGGCAGACGCTTTGTGTTTAGCTACCGAATTGACATGCAGGATTTGTTCCTAGATCTTTTCTCATTCAAGTCCACGCAGTATTTTCCTCATAGCTAAACGCCAACGTTCACTTTGCAGGAAATGCAATTTTTCACTTTCGATTCAATACCAATCATCTGAGATGTGTTTGGCACCTATAAATCTATATAACGCAGCAACTCATCCACGTCTACAAAAAAACCAACCTCTTAATACACAAACAGCTTTTCCTTTGACAACTCTGCATACACCGTCAATTCCACAATCCTTGTCTTTGCATAGATCTGGATTAAAGTGAAGGGAGTAAAGAGTGAAAAGACAGAACAGGCAGTCGTTTACTAGCTGCTGAATGAAGATATTTGTGTCACACGTTAAAAACATTATTTACTAACACAACAATGCAATCTATAGAAACTTTTCCACGCCTAGGTTCCCGTCAACACCGCAGTCCTTGTGGAGTTGAACCAGTATCATGAGATATGTGTTTGTAACGTCGATTTTACAACGCAGCAGTGGAATCTAAAACCTTACCCACGTCTAGTGTACCGACCTTTCAATACACAAATAGCTTTTCCTTTGACAACTTTGCAAATCCGGTGATTTCCACAAT
>JAODVM010108979.1:0-16011 GCA_025400095.1 Phenganax marumi | reverse complement strand
GTTTACTAAAACATCATTAATGAATAGGTTTTTTACACCAAACATTGTTCGTAAAGGAAAAGGTCTAAATCCTACTGTTGTATTGTTAGCAGGATGTGCATTTACATTTGCAACAGTTACAACTTCAAGTTTAGCATGTAATCTAACATCGCTTGTCTTAATGAGACCATATTCATTTTTTTGATGAATAAATGTATAATCAGTAGCTAATGCATTATCATTATTCGGTGATGCATTTAAGATAATTGGACGAGTTTCGACAAATGTTATATTAAACGGATATGTTCTAAATAAAGTAACAACCGGATCACTGATAAGATTATCATGTTTTTCAACAAGATCTTGTTCTTCTTCATTAGGTTTAAGAATCTCTGTCTTAGGAACGTCTCTAGGAGGCATGTTTACAACTGAACAGCTTGTATAAAAATGAAAATGAAACAACACTTTTTTCGTTTTTTATTTATTTATTTATTAATTATATAAATACAAAATGAATAATAAATATTTTTTAAACATTTATTTTTAAAATTTTACTAGTTGTATTAAGAATTTGAGGTAAAAACATTCCTAAAGCTAATCCAGCTCCAAGAGCACCACCTCTTTGATTTTTACGACCTTTTCTCCCTCCTCGTTTCCATTTTCGATTAAATGAAAACATTCTTTTTTTTTTTCGTCTATTCATCTTATATATTTTAATAAATCAGGATCTAAAACTTGTGTTCGTTTTCTTTTTTTACTAACAGGTTGTTGAGCAGTAGTAGTATTTGTTGCAGGAACACAATTTTTTGGAAAAGGAAAACTATGATTTAAATTTTGAGGTGGAGCAATTTGATTCTGTGACCTCTCGAAAATAGACTGTGAGTGTTGTCCAATGCTTAGAAGTTGCGTGTTTTTATATTTTTTTAATGGTACATGACCTTTCAATATTTTCTTATATACTTCAACATCCATCATTTAAGTATACTCTAATCGTAAACTAATTTGCGAGCGAAGCTTAACACACTGGGCCGGTTGCACAAAGCCCGTTTAGCAGATAAGTCAGAAAATAAAAACGCTTCCTCGCATCTTGTAAATATATTGAATCCAATCTTATGTGCTGAACCGATAGTTAGACACAATACTATTTTATTTATTTAAAAAACTCAGTTTTAGTTTGGCATTAAAGGAGTGTATAAATATGATTTCTATTATGAGCTTATCCGCCGTTTGAGCTAAACAGGCTTCGTACAACGGGCTCCTTATGCTGATAAATAAACAAGGAGCATACCTGGAAACTCCAGATTCCATTTACAGACCACATACGACCTCATCTTCATTTTTATGATTTACTGCAACTTCTGTGCTTTTCCATGGTTGATTTTGATGAGTTAACGCACTGATTCCGAGTCAAACTTGCTGCTAGCTATTTCACAAGCTATTGCAGAGTTTGTAATATGGTGTCAGGGCTATGGTACTCCTGACAATATGTTTGTACGCTGGTGTTTGTTATGGTAATCTGCGTTTCTACTTTACTTAAAAACGGTAAAAGGGGCGTAGCTCAAAAGGTAGAGCGCTTGCCTAGCATGCGAGAGGTACTGGGATATATGCCCGGCGCTTCCAATCTCCTGGACTGATAGGCTGACATTATAAAGTAATAAAGTGCTTACATCATTATGTAACGTTTCAGATACTGAAAAAACTTGGGCCTGCGAAAATTGTGAAAAGTTTCAACGTTCGGAAAGAGACAGATAAAGGCAACGAATTACTTTGGACGAAAGAAAGGAAAGGAAAATTATTTATACTTGGCAGCCAAAACACAAGTAATCTCAGTTAAAAGGGAATCACCATCTTGATGTTCACCACTCAATGAAGGCTTGGGGTGGTTTGCTCGAATGTCAAGACAAAAAAGGCCTTCGTTGCTTGCTATTCTTGTGTTAAGTTTTATTAGCAACACCATTCTTTTTTTTTATGATAGTGCTCGACAGATGTGTTTCAGTTGACTTGTGGAGAAGCCCTTGAGAAAATATTTTTATATATAAGACTACGTTCACACTATGCCGGTACAGTTCGAAAACGGCACAAAAAAGTCACGATTGACCGTCCCGTTCACATTATGCCGGTGCAAACTTGCGTGAAAACGCCACTTTTGCCGTCACGATTTGAGCACGCTTTCCAAACGGAGCGAGATGAAAACGGAACTCTTTGCGGCGTTGCGTGAACACCGGCTTCGTCTAAATTTTGACGCTTAAGTACTCAGAATTGTTTTGGAACATAACTTCGAAAACAAATGCGGCTAACTTGGTTCATCTGCTCATGTTCGGAAAGCTTTTAGTAAGGATTTGCACTAAAATTTGGCAAGTGTGAACGCTAACTAAATCGTATCGAAATTCTAGCCGGAACAGTGTGAACAGATGAGGAACGTTGCGTTATTATTTCATTCAGACATATTGTGAACGTAGTCTTATAGTTATAAATGATAGCATGGCTTGAGTGGCATTAGTGATTATTGACCCGTACCCAAGGGAGGCTGGTGCATGGAATTCCTAAGGGTAAAGCCTGAGGGAATTCTAAAAACTCTAGATGGTATGGGACCATCTAATCACTAATGTCCCGAAAAGCTATGCTTTTAGTTTGCAATAGTATAGTTGATGGCCGTTTCCAAGCGTGTAAGTAGTTGTGCTAAATGTAAAACTCCTTTGAGAACAATAGGCAATTGTATGGCCATCCATAACAGAGCAGCGGATTAGAACTATATAATCTCCAGCTGGAACGGGCTATTAGTTAATAAGCGACTTAGTAAAAACAAAAGAAACCCAAGTAACTATACGGTTTTAGAAACAAATAAAAGCGATATAAATTTTATTTTACGACGATTAGATGCTATTTCTTCCATCGTTTTCAAGTAAATATAATTGATTGTACATGATTGTACATTTTGCTCCATGGGATGGTACTTATCAGAGAAAAGAGCTGGTCCATCCCTGAACACGCAATAAGACTCAATCCGAGCTAAACTCCTTAATTAGTTGATATACTTTAATACTTTGACGCATGATGTTGCTGTGGCGCCTAGTATGTGTTCTGTGTATAGTGTTTGTGCAATTATATTTGGAATATGTTTGTACAGAAATAGAAACTCTGTGATTAGTAGAAGTTCAAATTGTAATTATCACGCAATTATTTGCCCATGTCATAACTTAAAAAGTGTTAAAATTTTGAATGCAAATAAATCGTATGCAATCATGTTCAGTGAATTATATTTACTAGAAAATGATGCAAGAGTTAGCATCGAAACGTGGAAAAATAAAATTTAGATCCCTTTTATTAGTTTCTAAATATATATTTTCAAACAGTTTATATTTCAACTATAGTGTTATACGGTTAGTAGCTGATGAATGTGCCCACAGTTGATCCACTCAGATGGTTTGGAAACTTGATCAAAATTGAATCACATTCATTATCTACGTTATTGTCCAGGTTTATGCAGAATTATGGGCGCTACGCGTCGCGTGTCTGTTGTGTTTTGCTCTCGCTAACAAATTGCAATGTTTTGATTAATTGTATGTCAATGATATGTGCACAAGTGATGACTCACAACGCTGTATTGGCGAGTTTGCTCAAGAACAATACACACGTGATGCGATAGTGCACATATTTTTGCATAAACGTAACCCAGTATTGCGGAGTTTCCAAACCATCCAGGTCTATTAAGGCCGATTTCCATTCAGTGCAAAATGTCGCGCGATCGACATTTAGCGATCGCTTTTTTTTAATTATCAGCTGTCAAGCGGAACACATCTCATTAGATGTGGTTCAAAGGACGTGTTTCAAAAGAAATTGATCACAAATTATCCATTGCGTGACATTTTGCACTGAATGAAAATCCGCCTCTAATTGTGATGCGCCACAATTACATGTAGCGACCAGTGACCAAGAAACAATAAAACTTTAAGCTTTGAAACAAAATAATTTCGCAATTCTGTGAAACCGGCCTTTGAATGACGTTTTGTCGAAAATGAGTCCCGGTTCAAACGTCAAACTTTTCATGTGCCAAATCGTTAGGTTCGGCACGTAAAAACTAAGACGTCTAAACCGGGCCTCAAAGTCTGCCATGACCAGGAGTTGAACCTGGGTTATTGCGGCCACAACGCAATGTACTAACCACTATACCAATGCGGCTTTCTGTTGAAGTGGCATAATATTAACAAATTAGTTTTGGTGACACTGTCAGAAATTCTGGTACATGAACTCACAAGCTAAGCTTATTACATCCCTGCAATTAAAGCTTGCTGATCTAGTGGTATGATTCTCACTTCGGTTCACTGCTTTAATTCCCTTCGAAGCCGGCCATTCCTTCGGTACTTTCCATACCCAATAAATCTCTAGACACCATTGTTTATGGCATTATGCAAATGAAGACACTGTTCGTTTTTGATACATATTGTATCTTTACATGTTGAAATACACACAAGAAGTGTTTTACATTGATCGCTTTAGGGTTCAACTATACACATTTCAGTCGACACCCTAATGCGTTGTGACATTTTGCGACTATAGAAGCAAAAAAACAATAAAACCTTCAGATTAAAAACAAATCATTTTTGCCTTCTGTTGAAACTCGTCAAACGCATACAAACGCTTTAATATTACCGCTTTTTTGCTCTCTTTCTCTTTCAAAAGATCAATGGCATAACTTGAAATTGCTTGTCGTGGGGCCCGGAGTAACCTGTTCCGACGATATGCTGTTTGGGGAATGGTTGTGTAGACGACTTTCTAGAACGTCCTAAAAGGCTATATACTAATGATGTATAATGAGATGATGTACAGGCTATGCATGCATAAAAACAGTTTGGTATTCATCTCAGGGACGCGGAGCAGGGAAAGCTGGGGGGCTTAGCCACCCTATTAATTTTTCCAAAATTTTTCGAAAATATTTTATTTTCAATAAATTTTATTTCAAAAAGCAAAAGCATATGTTAGTGTAACCTATTTCCGATAAAAGTATGTAACCAGTAAGATGGTTTTTGCATAAACGGCCAAAGCATAAAGAAAATGTACTACTCGATGCACATTTCCTTTAATGACGGCTCTCTCAGTGACATGACATTTCGGGATTTTGATTCAGTAGAAATTATACCAGCTACGATTTCCAGTTTATTTTTCTGTTCTGTTGAGCTTATAAGAATACATCGCCAATGATTTGAACATGGTGGCAATTTAATCTTAAAACCAAGGATTATATTTGCGGATCATGCACAATAACTAAGATCATTGCCTAATGAAATGTTACAAAGCTGAATCATACAATTACACTCGCAAGGTTCTAAAGGATAAAAGGAAGCATTTCAGATTTTCGAACAACTTTTACTCGAAATCATCTCAATTTTTATACAAAAACTTGGAAAAAATTGTCAATATTGGACTTTGCCTTCTGCCAACAAAATTGGCAGCATTTCCACCGATTTTAGAGAGTCTGAATGTCAAAATTTTTCGGGGTAGCATACCCCCGACCCCCCTCTAGAATAGACACAAGTTAGCTCTTCCAATCAGAAAAACGCAGCGCGGCCCCTGCATCTCTAACCAAACACAAACTGCTTGATCACGGCATTCTAACAGAAAAATAAAACCTAATAAAAGTACTTTTTGTGACACAGTAACTGATACAGGTATTGACTTAGAAACTTAAATATATCGAGTACCTGCATGCAAGGCTTGCTGGTCTATTGGTATTGTCGCTTTGGGTGCGAGAGGTCACGGGTTCGATTCCCGGGCAAGCCCACAACGCATTCCCTACTCTGGTCAAAATATGCACAACGTTATTTACTGTTTTTGGATGAACAAATCTAAGTTACAGCATGGCTTGAAGGACGTTAATGATTAAATTATCACGTACCTGGAGCCAGGTTTGTAGAATTCTCGAGGGCGAAGCCTAAGGGATTTCCATAAACTCCCGAGCGAAAGGGACCGTATAATCACTAATTCTCAAAAACCAATGTTATTAGTCTGTAACAACGTAGTTGATGAGGGTTTCCCAGCGTATCAATTACTTTACTAATTTCTAAAACGTCTTCGAGAATAATAATTACTTGCATGTTTAACCATCTATAACAGAGCAGGTGATTAGAACGAAGAATACCTCCACTTCTTATGTCTCCTATAGATAGCAAAAGGAAATCTTGCAGTACTGCACATTTAACATTAAACGTGATCCCCATTACTATGCATGGCCTCGTTTTAATCTCCTCTCGAATAGATTTGTTCTTGGCACGCTTATAAAATAATTGTGTGATTAAAACGCCCGTCTCTTGTATGTGGCCGCTGCATGTATAAGTAAAGAAGACATTTTCAAAATAAGGAAAGACGCATAGAGCAAAAAGCAATTGTTTTCAAGTAACTTTGAATTTAATGTATTGATTTCAACGATGGCATGCCAGTGTGCTTCGCAGACACTACTGGACATGACATTATCGGACATAAAACAAAGGCTGAAGAATTAAACAGTGAAAAACCAGTTAAATCAATGCAAAAAATTTTTCAAGAATATTAATTTGGATAAAAACAATAAAAAATAACTGAAACAATGAAGAAAGCAATGAAAAGGAATAGTTAGCCAGTATTCTACACTACGAAAGTGCCCTACAGACAAAAATCTACCCAAATTTACACATAAGCGATAATAAAGGATCAACGCCTTAGAAATTATCTTCACAAGAAATCTCTGCAACATCTAAAAGGATTTATTCAAACATTGACTAATAAGCACTGCGTTCCCCAGTACGCCAGTGCACGCAATGCCTTCAAATTTGTCTCGAAACCAGTTTGTTTTCTGCCCGATAATGAGCCAATTACGCTGGTGGTGCAAGGTAATTAGAATTTTGAACGCCGGTTTATTCTCTACAGCATTTTTCTAAGCGAAGAAGGCGTTTTCAGGAACGAAACAATGTGTAGTAAAGGAATTTCAAAAGTGTTTTTTAAATATTTTGAGGCTGCGAACGACATTGTCAACTGCTGCTGCACAATCAGTCGGCGCATTCGGCTATTAAACCGGCGAGAGCTTGATGACTCGATTGTTTCGATGAAAGGGAGCAGTGTTTACACAAATGCTATGGGAAAAAAATATGTCCTTGATGAGGAAAAAAAGCTTTTTTCCTCACATTTCAAAGGATTCGAAAAGAAATATACTCCGCACTTGCATTTGGCTTTCAAAATAGAATTCTAAAATTATTGTCACAACTCTTATGCATAAACAAACTAAAGTTGTTATCCTCGTTCGTCCTTCTGAGTTTGCATTAAATTACTTCGATGGTTAAAATTAGAGGCTCCGGTGAGATTTGAACTCACGACCTTCTGTTTACGAGACAGACGCTTTAACCGCTAAGCCACAGAGCCTGTTCGGCAAGAGAAGCTTAACACACTGATGTTGGTAAATAAACACGGAGCATACCCGGAGAAAAAACTAAATTCTATTTACTAAACCCCATATGACCTTCATCTTCATTTTGGTGATTTAGTGCAACTTCTGTACTATTCCATGGTTTACTTTGATGAGTTGATTCGTTGATCTCGAGTCAAACTTGCTGCTAAATACTTCACAAGCTACTGTGGAGATGGAAAAATAGTTACAGGGCTATGGTACTCCTGACGCTATGATTGTACGCTAGTGTTTGAAACTGAATAAATCTATAAAGAATGATAATCATAAAACTGCGTTAGCGGGGAATCGAACCCCGGTCTTCCGCGTGGCAGGCGAGAACTCTACCACTGAACCACCAACGAAAAGTCCGTGTTGTGACCAAAACAATTTTGTGAGTTTTATTGAAGTGATCCGAAGCAATTCTTCCCCGGTCCAATCTCTAACGATTCCAAACGACAAAATGCGTGGTGGGTAGAGGGTTGGATTTTGTCTTTTTATATATACTGTATTATTTTGTTAATTCATGTAGATTACGGCCTTCGTATAGCAGCACGAACGTACAATGAAAATCTAAAGAGTACCACAGCGCTCACATTTTTGGCTTACTCTGCAATGGCTTGTGAAATAGGTACCAGAGAGTTTGACTCCAGAGCTGAGAATCAACTCATCGAAGTCGAACAGGGGAAGCAACAAAAACTGGAAAAAAATAACAACAATGAAGATTGAAGGTTCTATGTAGCATAGTAAAGAGAATCCGGCGTTTTCCCCGCTATTGTCCTTGTTTAGTTCCCGGCTTGTGAAACTTCATGCTCAGATTGGCTTCGTAGGTTAGCTGTTAAATCGACTGTCTAGGAAACAGCGATTGTGATTTCAAATGTCGGTAGAGCCTATAACTTTAACAAACGAAGTCATTTGTAACAAACTCATGCAGAACGACAACCGATCACATTAAAATTCTAGTTCATGCGAGTATATTAATTGCCAAAGACTCCATTCCAGTAAAAACATTGTTAATTTTTTTTAAAAAATCACTATTCATGTAGGGAATAAATTCGTTTTCCAGTCCTTTGAAAGTTGAGCGAGAAAGCAGTGCTTTCCTTATCAAGGAGACACGTTTGTACAAACGTTTCTGCCAACAAGTGATGAATGGGTATCGACGAGTTGAGGTATGGACAAACTCCGCCGCAAATTACGATGTCGCCGTTAGAAAAATAGCTTACTAACGTGCAGAGAACAAACTCATTCGACTCAAGAATGGGGATGGGAAATCTGCCAGGGAATATCCGAAACGTTTGTTACGCAATTTTGCAACATATCTTTACGCATTTTTTCAGTGTACTGATGAGGAATTTCTCAGGGAATTCAAGTTGTTAGATTCTTGGAGAAACCGACGAGCTACCTCAAAGCTAGTTGCAAGCAAGCTACGTCAAGCTTCCTTTTTTGGGTTCCTAAGTTGTTTGCAATTTACCTTGTTTTATTTCCAATTTTGAAAAACTCATTCGCAAATAAGTTGAAGGAGTTTGCAATATTCCAGAGCCAATCCAAAGTTCCTCATTTCCGATTCCAAGCTCATCACTTCCTCTACTGCTAATTATCTCTGTTTCCTATTGCAATGTAATGCGTTATAGCTAAGCTGCCTTTTATTTTTACAAAAAACAAATTTTATCAACATTTTATTGTTTAAATCCAACAGGGAAAAACTTCCTTGTTCAAAACATGTTGGCAATTTTACATAATTATTACTTCGCCGACGTGACATTTCCACATTTTGTACCTGAATTATAATAGCCATAATTTCATTGTGATCGCAAACTTTTCGAGCTCCACGAGACTTTAAGCTAAATTCTTAGCAAATACAATCTAACGAGATGAAGTGTCGACACAATTTACTCCTGTAGTGTTCAGGTCTGAAGAGAGAGGGAATGTTGTCTGCAATGGATTGCACTGAAATATTCTCAGACAGAGGGTGAGTTTAAGTCAGACGCCGTTACAGCACTTCCCATGAAGTGTTGCAGGCTCTGTAGCTTAGCGGCTAAAGCGCTTGCATGTATTGTTAACAGGAGATTGTGAGTTCAAGCCTCATCAGGGGCTAAAACTTTCAATATCCACATAAACGATTTTATTTCAACCACAAACCATGCATTTATTCAAATTACACAATGACCCGCTTTTTGTGGAAACATTTTTTAAAATTTTCCAGGAAAATCAATTTTTAAGTGCTAAATAGTTTCGTATTCAAGTCTTTAATTTGCGAAAAAAGGCAGTGCTTTTTTTATCAAGTATATATGTTTGTCTAAGTAGAAACTTTCTTCCACCTTTTCCGTGCATAGAGGCATTCAAGTCATCAGTCTCTCGATTAATAATCGAATACGTGCACTAATTGTCCCAATGTCCATCGAACATAATTTCAAAAATCTATAGCCGGTTAATCCCTCAAAAAAATTTAAAAAGTTACGGCAACTTACATCTAAAAAATTCAAAAATTGTTTGATTTCAAACTATGCAATGGTTTGCTCACACAGCTATAGCATCAAGTTTGATTCCAGATCAATGAGTGAACTCATCGAACTCGAACATGGAAACATACGGAAGTTGCGATAAATAACAATAATGAAAATCTAAGGTCTCATGTACTATAACAAATAGATTCTGGTGCTGCCCGCCACTATCGGCCGTGTTCAATTACAGGCATGTGAACAAATTCTTCAGCGAAACAGGCTCTTTAGAGGTTAATCATCAAGTCATCAATCGCTCGTTTAATAGCCAACTACGCCAACTCATTGTGCCAAGACATACATGTCGTTTGCTCCATCAAAATATTAAAGAAAACCAGTTTGAAACTCTTTTTATTAGACATTGCTTTTTTCTGAAAACGCCTTTTTCCACTGGGCAGATGTCGTAGGAGATAAGCGGGCGCGCTAATTAGTTTGCATCACTGACGCAATTAGCCAATTAAAATGCAGAACACAAGGTCCAATCGAGACGAAATTGAAAGCAATGCATGTACTTGGAATTATATTCATGGCTTCCTTTGCCATATTTGAGAAAATTTTGGTTGATTTCGCAGGGAATTGAAGCGGAGATATTCTAGGAGACTTTCAGGTTGTTAGATAAGGATTGTCGTGTTTGGTGAGGAATATAACTTGTCGTTTTTTTCATGATTCTCAAGAAACTTGCTTGAGTACAGGTTTGGTTTATGGATGGTAAAGCCCCAACAAAGCAAACTATGTTTATAACATTTATTCTATAATTTTATAGATTTGTCAGTCTCTACTGTACGCTGAAAAATTCTTTCAAATGCAGAGTATTTAGGTAAAAACCTTTTAAAAGAAAAAAATCACTGAACTCTTTTTGTAAAGTAGAGAGTGTGCACAACGTGTTGAAATGAACATATAACTAAAGCTATAAATCAAGGGAAGTTTGAAAATACCGCCTTCTCTGTTGCTAGTGTCCAACGTCGTGCCCAGGGTCTTTAATATCCCCGTATTTATGGGCGTTGGAGCCAGGAAAACCAAGGGCACCGAGGACCGCCCCCCCAAAAAAATTGCCCCGAAATCGAAAACTTCTCGTTCTAAAAATGTTGCCCTTTAGTTTAACGGGAATTCTAGAATTTATGGGCAGACTAACAGAATGGAATAAATTATGTGGAGCTACATTGTCCATTAGACGAGGACGCGAAGGCAACAACATTTTACTGTGTCTCACCTGAAATATGAGAGTAAGCGCAGCAATTGCCTCGTTCACTGTTGTGTTGACCTCACCAACAGACATCTAAGACGACGAAGATGCTGGTGTGATCGTTCTTGTAGCCTCTGGAATGACTGGTATGGTGCCAGCATTGGCTGGTTGTTGTCAGCAAATTGGCGAATCACCTCCGCCGCTGCGATGGAGACCAAAGATTTAGCCAAGTCTGTGTAGATCTACATAGATGTCCACCTCGCGGAAAACCTTGTCCTCACTTTTTTACTGCGCGTGCGCGAGTGTCTGGTAAGCGCAAATCAAAAATTTGTATATAATTGAATGGAGAAATGCCGAATTTTTGCACTAAAACAGCGATTTAAAAAAATCCACAGTGCAATCCTTCTTTTAAAGAGAAACTTAAAAGATCTAGTCACCCTGCGTCTGTTTAACAGGAAATTGTTGAACGGATCCTTTTAAAACGAGCGAAAATCTTGAGAAACTACCTTCGTAATAGTGAGACCTTATACTCTCAACAAGTCAGGTGAGATTCGTTTCACTCTTTATTTTGTTTTCGATATTGTTTAACAAAATATTGTGTCTAAGAAGACGGAGGTATATAAAACAATTGTTAACTAACAAAAAAGCTTAATTTGTTTAGGATGCATAGAACTTGTGCTCTTTAATATAAAAACAATGTACACATAAACAAACTTTTATTTGTTAGTATTTATCATTTATAAAGCAAAAAATTATTGTACTTATTCTTCATGATTTTGCTTTTTTGTTATAACAAAGTTTTATTGCTATGTTTTACCAAAACAAAGAGAAACAAACAAGCCCGACACCGAATACATATTTGAGATCATATAAACAGTATACCGCATGCTATTCAGTGGCGTAGATAGCGGTCCTGCTGGTCCTGCCCAGCAGGACTAAAAATTTTCCCAAAAATAAGAATTTACGCTTTTAAAAACTAACTATACATGTTTTCTTGTCTATCTCATGCTTCTAGAATTGATAGCCGTTTTTCTTGACTGTTTTATATCATTTCCTACATTAACACGCGATTCGTGTTTCACTCCTGCTATTTTTTCAGAGCAGGAGTTGCTGTATTATTTTACACAATATCATCCAGGTCTCCAATTGGATAATCAGCGCTGTGCATGCTCAAAACGGGCGTTTTTGAAGCTGAGGTCCTGCCATCTCAAGAACGCAGGAGTAGGATTTGACGTATTATATTTTCTAGCGAGCTTTCCGTGTGACCGAACACACTTCGTGAAGCGAATAGTTGTAATAGTTGATACTGTCTTTTTTGGGCCATTTGAGTGTTTAAACAATGGCATTGCCAAGCGTGGCAAATCAAACTTCTACAGAGGCCGGTATCGTAAGCGATTTGTTAAAGAAATCATTTTCAGCTCCATCAACGGCCGAACAAAATGTTGTTGTGAAGCAGCAATGGGCTGTGCTATAGAGCGAAGCAGTCATCATATAATTTCTACCATTGCTGAACTTCATTTAGTCGGTGTAAATTTCAAACACCTTTTTTCTATAATGTGATAAGTTTTGCCCATTTTAGTGCTCGTACAAGTTGAAACAGATATGGAAATACTATTTGTCAGATCGCAGCAAATGGCATTTCCAGAGTCCCAAATTTCAAAATTTTCTAGCGGAGCATTCCCCCAGACCCCCCAAGGTTGGCTCGCGCCTTCCCCGCTCGCTAACCCTCCGTATGGCGCAAGACCACACATTGCAGGCTGGCTACGCTACTGCTGCTATTATTACAATTCTGTTGACTGTCTTATCCGTGGTGTTTTTAATGCTCTCTTACACCTTGGATAGTTAACCAAAAGATTATTTCTTTAGATGTTTTTTAATATCTTTTATATATATTCATTTGCTTGTACGAATAATAAATATTAACAATCAATAGTTTATTTATTTTCTATATTGTTTATACAAAAGAGCTCAAGTTACTGTATATGCATCCCAAATAAGTTTTTTTGTCAGTTATAATAATAATAATAATAATAATAATAATAATAATAATAATAATAATAATTTAATTATTTAAATATAGCGCTAACTGTATAATAAATATTCTAAAGCGCTTTACAACAATGTACCAAGTAATTAAAACCTACTATATACCAAATACAACTTTAATCCTAAAATATAATCAAAACAAAAGGCATAATCCTACTATATAAAATATTTCTTTACTAAGATATAATGTTAAACGCTTTTCTGAACAAGAATGTCTTCAGTTGGTTCTTAAAACAGTCTAGAGTTTTACACCGTCTGATTGAGATGGGGAGCAAGTTCCAAATTGATAGAGCAGCACTCATAAACGCTCTATTCTCCAGAGTCCTTGCTTCAGTTCTGGGAACTTAATTGTAGTAAGAGACAATCATCCGACCTTACTTGATAATTGCTTTGGTGTTTGATGGACAACAGGTTTCTGATATACTGAGGTGCTAAACCATGAAGAGCTTGTACTTTAATAGTGCAATTTTGAAATCCACTCTAAACTTTATTAGTAACCAGTGAAGATACATTAGAACTGGAGTAATGTGTGCGGTTCGAGATGTAAGACATGTCATTCGCGCTGCAGGATTAAGAACCTTCTGTAGGCGTTGTATTTGATATTGTGGAAGCCCAACCAATAAAGAGTTACAATAGTCAAGTTGAGACGTGACAAATTAGTCATTAGTCATTAATATTTTGTAATTTTTGTTATTTTTGTGATTTTAACATCGCAAGCTTTGCAGAAAATTCTTAGCCCTTGACCCAGGTTCCCAGAAAGAATAAAACTTTTTCCACCCATGAATTGATGTCGAGTAAAGTTGTTCTAGAAACTGCAGGAAAAGTTTCCGTCTACTCTTTAGAGCCTTGCAAGTGTAACTATATAATGCAGCTAATTTGTAACATTTCAATAGGGAATGATCTTAAGTTGTTATGCATGATCTACCTTGGTTCTAAGATTAAATTGTCACCATGTTCAAATGATCGGCGATGTATTCTTAAGCTCAAAAGAACAGAAGAATAAACTAGAAATCGTTGCTGGTTTAATTTCAACTGAATCAAAGTCCCGACACGTCACGTCACTGAGTGAGCTGCCATAAAAGAATAAAATGTACATCGAGTACAATATTTCAGTTATTCATGGTTTGGCTGCTTATGCTAAAACCATGCTACTGGTTACATACTAGCTGTTACTGGAATTTGGTAATGCTTTTGCTTTTCGAATAACATTTGTTAAAAATACAATATTTTCTAAAAATTTTGGATGAATTATTGGATCGGCTAAAGCCCCCCAGCTTCCCTTGCTGTGCGGTCCCTGAGATGAATACCAAACTGTTTTATGCATACATAGCCTACACATCATCTCGTTATACATCATTGGTATATAGCCTTTTAGAACGTTCTAGAAAGCCGACCACACAAGCATTCGCCTACAGCTAATTGTCGGAAATGTTTAGTCCAGACCCCTCTACAACAAATTTCAAGTTACGCCATTGATCTTTTCAAAGAGAAAGAAAATTAAAAATACGACAATATTAAAGCGTTTATATGCAGTTGAAAAGTTTCAACAAACGGTAAAAATGATTTGCTTCCATGCTGAAGGTTTTATTGTTTTTTAGCTTCTAGTAACACAATGTCACAGCAGATTAGGCTGTCGAGTGAAATGTTTATGGTTCGAAACTCTTAAGGGACTGTAAAACACTTCTTGTGTATTTATAACTTGCAAAGATACAATATATGGCAAAAACGAACAGTGCCTTCGTCTGCATAATGCCGTAAACAATTTTGTCTAGCGATTTCTTGGGTTGAAACAGTACGGAAGGGAGGGCCAGCTTGCAAGGGAATCGAAGGCTTAAGCCGAAGTGAGAATCATCCCACTACAACAGCAAGCTTTAATTGCAGGGATGCATGTAGTATGTTTTAGGTTTGAGAGTGAATACCAGCATTTCTGACAGCGTCACAAAAGCAATTTGTTAATGTTCTACCTCTGAAAAAGAAAGCCGTGGTCGTATAGTGGTTAGTACATTGCGTTGTGGCCGCAATAACCCAGGTTCAACTCCTGGTCACGGCAGACTTTCACATTTGAAAAAAAAGTCATTCAAGTGTTGATTTCATAGAAACGCCAAAATAATTTGTTTTAAAGCTAAAAGTTTTATTGCTTCTTGGTCACTGGTCACCACGTGTAATTGTAGCCCATTCAGCTCTAAAACGAATAATAGAATAGTTACCTGGGTTTCTTTTGTTTTTACCAGGTCGATTAATAACTAATCGCCCGATCGATTAGTTCTAATCCGCTGCTTTGTTATGGATGCACAAAAATGCAAATAATTATTGTTCTCAAACAAGTTTTAACATTTACTATAACAATTTATACCGCTAGCAATCCTCAACAACTGTATACTATTACAAACTAATTGCATGGCTTTTCGGGCATTAATTAAATGGTCCCTTACCCTCGGGAGTGAGTGGAATTCGCTCGGACTTCAGTAGGTTTACATATACATGCAGGGTAAAAATCACGCAATGCGTGGTCCCCACGCGTGGGAAAACGAGCCCGCGAGACATGACGCTGACTAGTATGACATCACTTCCGGTTGGAGCTTAGTGGATTCCACGCGTGAAAATGACGTCATAGAATGTGCGGACGTGGGAATGTGCGCACAGTTGTGCGCACTAAATGTCGTGCAATCTGATTGGTCCACAGGGCAAACAAAAAGATGTGCGCACGGGTGTGCGCACTAAATTTGGTGCAATCTGATTGGTCCACAGGGGGTGCGCGCACTAAATTTCGTGCGATCTGATTGGTTGACACTTCAGTATAAAACGATGATAGGGAGGCGTTTCGGCATAGTGCATCCAGCGTTCGCAGAGACAACATAAGAAGACTTGAATGATGAAGTGTTTACACGGAGAAC
>JAODVM010108868.1:0-16016 GCA_025400095.1 Phenganax marumi | reverse complement strand
CATATAGGAAGCGAGTCACTCGGCAAAGCGGGCCAACTCGCTTAGCCGGGTCAACTCGCCTCATGTAATCGGCCCCTTAGAGTGCCGTTACACGAATTCCATCTTAAACCTAACAAATCTGTTAACTGTGTGGGTTCCCATGTACATTTTTCATCATTGGGTATGAAACCGGCCCGCAACTATACTATCCTGCCTAACTCTATGCGAATTACAACGACATTTATGTAGATCCTTTTCAAGCGACCAACCGTCATCTAAAAACATTACAATCTATTGCAAGCAATTTCTGTATCTCCGAATCTGACATATATAAGTCCACGTATATTCTGCTTGGCGTCGAAGAGAATATGAGACCTTTCCCTGTAATAACTCCCATTCTATACCTGCTTATACTGCCTAATAAAGAATACTGTTACCTACTTGGCGCACTCGTGCATACCAGAAGAAAATTCATGTAATTGGCGCGCCAACTCCCTGATTCGAGATTCGAGGCATTATTGAAAATGACCGAGTGCGTACACCAGATCATTATTTTGAATATTGCCTCGGAGAGAGGTCATCATCGGGCTAAATACGTCTTTTTATTGTTTTTGGACACAATTGATTTGTAGCGCCTTTGTTGCAAAGAAATTACATTCAGACTGGTGCATGCGCAAAATGCGCAAAAATTTTGACAAAAACACCGCAGAGAAACAAGGGTGGCGAGTCTTGAATGAATGGGCTAGCAGGTGGAATTAGTGCGCTCTCTGTCACAAAAGACTCCCTAGCTCGGGGATAAGTCCCAAAGGACAATGCGAAATAAAATTACTTTCAAAACTATCTGGGACGCCTACAGTTTGTCACAATGAATACTGATATGCTGGATGTTTAAGGGGCTGTTTACATGAGCCGGGCTGAACGGTTTCTTTGGCATCTTATTGCCGCTTCAAAGCTTGTCTAAAGTAAGATATTGGAAACAACATTCAGAATGTACTAGGCATAAGCTTGCTGCACAGTTTATTTAAATACTCATTTAATGACCAGGAAATATTTTCGTGACAAAACTCAGCCCGGTTAACCGGGCTAGCCCGGCTCATGTAAACAGCCCCTAAACCTGCTTCACCGATTACCCGTTCAACAGAAATCAAGTTGTTGAGATCAATAATGAGTGCTCTGATGCGGAGCCTATTCTCCGTGGTGTTCCCCAGGGCTCGATTCTTGGGCCACTACTGTTTATAGTATTTTTTAAAGACATTGCCGATAGAATACAGCATTCAAATTTGATCACATATGCTGATGATACTGTTGTCTACTATTCAAACAAGGATGTGAATACGATTGAAGATATACTATATCTGGAAATGGAAAACATTGGAGTGTACTGCCGGGAAAATGAACTTTTCCTTAACCTTACAACGGGCAAAACAGAAGCAATGCTCCTTGGACCATCTAGGAGGATTAGTAAATATGGCAGAGATCTTAAGATCCAATATCAAAATACTGAAATATCATTTGTCAAGGCGTACGTATATCTGGGTAACACTGTAGACAGTCACCTACTTATGAATACCAATTTTGACTGTGCGTACAAGAAGGCAAGTGGTCGTCTCAGATTGTTGCAAAACGTCAGAAAGTATTTGACAGTTGACGCAGCGTGAAGATCTTCACGATGATAATACTTCCCATATTAACCTATAGCAGCACTGTCAAAATGAGTTTCTCAGAGACGCAGCTGGAAAAGTTAGCTTCGCTTCAAAATCGCGCAACGAGCATCATACGCAGAGAACACGTACCAAATATCACTGACGTCATCAAACGTGAACCCTGCCTGCTTGTGAAGAAGTGTTTAGAGCAGAAAATGCATAACCCAATCTTTGATGAGTATTTTCCAATGATTAGTCATGAAAAGGGAACTAGGAATAATAACTGTTTGTTAAGACTACCTCGCGTTAAGCTGGATGTTGCAAAGCAAAGTTTTAATTTTGGCGGAGCGAAAATATATAATACTCTGCCACTACATTTAAGAGCGATACAATCTTTTGAAAAGCTCAAGAAGGGCCTGAAGGAGGCATTTTAGTATTTTTAACTTTTTAATATTCATCACGTGATACTTGTAATATCTTATATAGTTATTAATTGTTACTTATTGCTATTCAGAGTATCCTGGTTTCCTTAAAGTTGATCCAGTGTCTCATCTTTTGCCTGATTTGGAGCGGACTCTAAATCCTCCACTAAACTTGTGTCAATTCTCGGGTGGATGTTATGCTGCAGGTGATTTGCGCGCTAATGAACAGATAGTCTTAGCATCGATGCACACGATGTGGGTTCATGAACACAACAGATTGGCAGCCATACTCGGACACATCAACCAACACTGGGACGCCGAGACAATATTTCAGGAAGCGAGGAAAATTGTTATTGCTCAACTGCAACATATTACGTACCACGAATATTTGACGAAATTTCTTGGGGAAGATGCTTTGCCAGGTAGCGATTATTTCCAATAATATTCTTTATTTTGCAACAACCTTAAAGGACTATTTCTTTCATTTAGCTTACAAAGGCTACAATAAAAACATTGACGCGACAATATACAACAGTTTTGCTACGTCAGCATTCCGCGCAGGTCACAGCATGGTGCGAGGCTCGTTCTCAAGAGTTGACGAAAACTTTGAACCAATTGGGAAAGATGTTCCTCTGATAAAAGCTTTCTTTAATAATAAGCTTATTGAGGAAAATGGCTACGAGCCATTCATACTTGGCCTCCTGGCAAACGTCTCGGAGACAATCAACCGAGGAATGGCGGAAGGATTAACTAAACATTTATTTCAACAACCTGGATCAGAACATGGCTTTGATCTCGCCGCCTTAAATATTCAGCGTGGCCGGGATCACGGTCTTCCTGGTTATGGAGCTTGGAGACGAGAGTGCGGCATGCATGAAGCGACGTTCTTTGAGGAGACTGATTACGAGATAAAAAGCGCCAAATCAAGAAACATTCTGGATGAGTTGTATGGTGCAGTTGAGAATTCTGATCTCTGGGTGGCAGGTTTAGCTGAAGATCACGTGACTGGAGCTATGGTAGGACCAACGTTCCACTGCATTTTGAAAAGACAGTTTACCCGATTACGAGATGGAGACAGGTTTTGGTACGAACGTCCGGGCGTGTTCACAGCCGAACAGCTCGCAGAACTTAAGAAGGTGTCGTTATCTCGCGTTATTTGTGATAATTTGTATAATGCCGTGTCTCTTCAACCAGATGCTTTCTTAGCTGAACAATCTCGGGTCGAATGCCAGTTTGGCTTACCTGCACTCAATCTGAGTAAGTGGAAAGAAGGTAAGTAGTACGAAGACCTAACGAACACTTCATAGTAGTTTATAATGAGTGCCCTTGAATGAAACAATTTTATGCAGATGAATGTAAGGATTGCGACGATATCTTGGCAACTGATCCGGGTACATGGAGTGCATGGGTTTACACGAAGAAAACTTCGACAGGATCGTGGGCTCTGGTTGATAACCAATCACTATGTCGCAACTACTCCGTCATTAGAATGGAATGCAGTACGGCAGAGGGCGAGAAAGCTGAGAAGACTGGGGAACACTTTGAATGTGATAAAGATATTGGCTTCTTCTGTAGAAACATCGAACAAGATGACGATAAAAAGAAATGCAGCAATTATAGATTCAGATTGAGATGTTCAGATATAGATCACAGAGGTACGAAAAAGTCGACTTATCGGTGCGATGTGAAAAGTAAATGTTTCTTAAACTTATATTTCAATTCATTGCAGAGCCAAAGAAGACACCTAAACCCACAGGCGTACCATCAACTCATTTTGACAATACCTATGAATGCAGTCCAGGTAAAGGCTATCTTGGTTAATGGCAATCTAGGTATGGCTTCAACCCAGAAACTGAATACCATTTTTTTTGCAGAATTCAAAGCTAGATATTACCAAGTAACCACTCTGCGAGCATTGGTGACCCAAGCAGTTACAATAACATCACCATCTCGAAATTACGCTGGATTGGAATATATATATCTTGGTAAAAGAAGGAACAAACATCGTTTTCTCATCCAGTTTGACTTGCAAAGGATACCAAGTAGAGCTAGACTTCTTTCAGCGACATTGCAGTTGTTTTTAGTAAATGCAGGGAACAAGGAAGATGGTTTACAACATCATCTAGAAGTTTATCCAATCACAAGCACAGAATGGCATGAAAACAATGCAACTTCAGTGATACCATGGAACAAAGATTATTTAGGAATCAATGAAGATGTAGATAAGACAAGGTGATCAATTTATTGAATAACAATATATAAGATGAGAATTTTTTCAAAACGATTTGATTTGTTTCAGTGTTGCCAAGAGTGGTGCGGTTCATTCGAAAGATCGAGAGAAATGGATTAATGTTGACGTGTTCAAGTCCGTGTTTGGTTGGAAAACCTCTTCCAGACGACGAAATAATTACGGATTTATGATAAAACTAGCGAACGAAGAACAAGCTTTGTCTCTGCTGAGTTTTGCTTCAAATTCCCACGAAAACACATCGATTCATCCTAAACTTCATGTTTGTCTTAATGTACTCATATGGTGAAACAATAACTGCTCGTGTCACGTCAAACACCTTACAATTTAACGAAACGCTTGTAATTATTCGTTATATATAAAGACTTGTTTCGTACAGCTCATCAGTTTTAAGTTAACGTACACTGAAGATCGCAAGATGATGTCAAACTCAACAATCTTATACTGACATTGTTTTTGCGCCGTACGTGCATTCCACCTTCCTTGCCCTTGGAAGCTGCGTGAAGCCACTCAAAGGAAAGAGTAATAAATACGACATTTATACGAATTGATTGTCTTGTTTGCAAAAGTCTCTATTCTAATGTAAATTTTTTCACTTCCTTCAGCACTCTTCAAGCACCAACAAACAAGACGGAATTTACGTAATAATTCTGGTGTCATCTTCAGAAATCATCAAAATATATAATGTTGCGACATTCCTTGCTCTGATATAATCAGAAAAAATTAGCTCGCCTGTGGTGGGGGACAATGCTTTCAAATATACAAACGGAATGTATAGGCAAACTGAATTACAGCAGTCGGAAAAGATCGCCCCTGGAGAAATTGCATAATCGTACGGAAAGCTGTGAAATAAAACGCTACACAGCGATGTGCCAAGGTTAGAATCTTTGCACAACAGCGTTCGACTCATGTACCTTTCGAAAATGATGACCAGCAAAAAACAAGCCCTTATTTCCGTCTTTCCGACAAAGAATGCCATGATTAATTTTTTTAACATAGACATGATAAATCATTGCAAAAGTATATAATAGCTACACATTGATCAATTAGAGAAAAATTTGATTGTCACACTTCGTGATCTACACTTGCAGCAAAATGACAATCGAGTTAGCAAGAAAATAATTAACATGACAATGACGTTTCTAGTTCTTGAGCTCACCGTTTTATGTAAATAAACCGTTTATTTCGTTCTAGCTCTGGTAAGAAGCAAGCGGAATACCAGCTGCATTCATCGCATGGAATCAATTCCAGCTTTGGGAGAATTAATGGCAACTTTTGATTTTGAGACTTTGTAAGTACATGCATCAAACGTGTAATCGTGTTTTTTCATGAGAGTTGAGCTGAAGCGACTTTTGTCTCGAATGACGTGATATTTTTGCTTTGCATGCAGATTCAACAATGCCATGCATGAATCAGGTACGTCGCAATTTAAAATTCATAATTAGAATCTTGGAAATAAATCTTCTAAAACGTAAATCAATGTTGGTGGTGAAAGTATTTCAGAACATGCTAGTTGTTCATGAAAGGTTCTGTAAAAATGCTTTAAATTTCCTCACATCACGTCACAATTTACGTTACGCTATATTCGCTGCGCACGCATATTTTGTCTCAGCCAATAAGAGTGGGCCAATGTTGGCAAAGGTTCATCAGTTCGATTGGTGCGACTCAGTAAGTCAGATGTATTTTGCAGAAATGAAAGCGCACAGTGCTGATCCGATGACTGTAAGTATCCTACTTATTATATTTTCCCGTCAAAAACATCGACTAAATAATAAAAGCGTTATCCGTTAACTAATTACTCATTTAGGCAGCGCAAATATCAGCAAAGTTCTAATCAGTTAAGACTTATTACTTGATTATTTAACTCAATGTGCAAATCTCTCACTGACGTTATTTTTACGCGCAGTCATATGAACAAATCTGTCTACGTTTTTTGCGTGTGAGTTCTTTCAAGAGTATGTAAAATATGACACATACTTCAGAAAAAAGGTTGACGTTGAATGTTTTTCTAGCACTTTAAGTGACATCAGTAAGAAAGATCGTGTGCAGTAGAATCTTGTAGAACGTGAGAACCAACACAGGAATCATTTATCAATTATTATAGAAGAAACGAAACGTTTTCCTGTTTAGCTGAAACCGCCCAACGGGGATTCCCTTCAAAAAGCATTATACAGTCATTGTTCTTGCAGAAAATATTCAAAATGTCATACTATTGCGAATGTTATCTCACATGAAATTGCTTTTCCAAACTGGTTTTATTCTCGAAGAATTTTTGTCATCCCGAATCTACCACCGAATTTATGCAATCTTTCATTAATGTTCTGTTTTACGAGAACACTCTACTCAAAAAAAGATTTGAACTCGGCCAAGCGAAACATATTTTTCGAGTTTCGAATTCTCAAAAACCAAATATTTTTCAGCGCATTGTCCGCTCTAAACTTATTTTGACACTAACCTTTCCTTGGAGCTTTGAGGACTTCAAGAAGACACAATTTACGCATGTGTAGTATCTGATGGACATGACGAACACTTTAAAAACAAAAATGAATTTTAGTTTAAATTTCTTTAAGACGTACGATGGATTCGTGCCAACAATTGCTGACAGTTCAAATTATGAACCTTCAACGTAAGTTGACGAAATGCATTGGCAATGTCTTGGAGAGCATCCCTAAGCAACTATGATGTATAACAGACAGACATGTCGCAGATAGTTATCGGATTCAAGCATTTTAGCTGAACAAAAAACAACAAGCTATATATTATAATTTGATCATTATTTTCTTCATGCTAGGACGGAGATGACGGGAAGCCATAATTTTCATGTTGAACTTGGCGCTCAGGTTTGTTCATCGCTTAGATGGATATCAATTGTTGACAACGAGCTGCAGTAAATCAATCATTATAAGCAGCGAGCTATTTCTCTATTCATTTAATAAATCTTTTGCATTTCAGTCAAAAAAGGTCGCTAACCCGGAATGGCTGGTAAGCCCTGAATAAATAGTGTTTACTTCTTACTGTGTTTGATATAAGTAGTACTAAATGTCGACTCACTCTACTAAATCTTTAGTACAAAAACAATAAACTTTACATCAAGGCAGGAGTTTTGTGTCCCATCGTTTTTTCAGCAACATGTAAGTACACTTAGAATGCGCAATATTATCGAATTAAACCCTTAAATCTTTCGGGGTGGCTCAGGAAAATCCCTTTTCGAGGCTGTTGTGCTTTAATTGCAGTTTAACCGAAGTATCGTGATCTTCTTGTAGCATCCGTGCCACAGCCTTGCGAAATCAGAATAATGCCGGTATTTAAGAATCCCCAAGATATTCGTGATATTGTACGATGTTGTCCCAACCACAGTATGGAAAATGTGGACAAAACGAGTAAGAAATCATGACAAAGCTCTGTCTTCATGCTTATCAGTTTCATGTCAGTTTGACTAAAAAATCTACCCATCTGAGTGTATAAAAAATGAAGTTGAAAACTCAAAGTCAAACTAGCTTCTTATTTTGTACAACAGGAATTCGCACGATAAGAAATGCTGTTAAAGTTTCACGTGCCAAACATCCTTCTCTTCCCGTTGTTGTCCAGGAACCAGCTTTGCATGATACAAGAATTAATGTACAGCATTACTCCTTATTATCCTTTAATGATTGATATATTTTGACGCATGCGCAGGTTTTTCCTCGCTCAAACATTTCGTGCGTTGTGAGAATGAGCACGTCACCTACAACGAATGTCCGCTGACTGGTAGATACTATCTTGCTATTCCCTTCATGCCCAGACAAAGAGGTGATTTCTAATTTCTAACTAAATTAACTAAATTATTAGTTAATTAATTTAATTAATTAAATAATTAATAATTAATTGATTATTAACTAATTAATCAATTATTAATTAATTATTAATTATTCTTATAATTATTTATTATTAATTATTAATTAATAATTAATTGATTATTAATTAATTAATTATTAATTAATTATTATTAATAATTATTATTAATTATTAATTAATTATTACTAATTAATTAATTAAATTACTAATTAATTTCTAATTAAAAATGTGCGCTTTTTTGGGACGATATGTAAGCTATATTTATGCTTGTTTATTAGACTTGAAAACTGTCTCTACAAATGAACTACTATCGTTTGTGTGCAATAACTCATGCATCGGTCTCAACCGCCGAGCTATTCAGATCATTTTTGAGATGACACACGGGTAAGTCTACTAACATTTGTTCTGCCTACTAAATACGGCTATCAATCACGCATTTGCATTTTTAGCCAATCAGTGATCGGCCGAGGTTCGCTTGAAGTTCGTGTGTGCGCATGCCCGGGACGCGATAGTAATTTGGAGCAACTGAAACAACCATTCAGAAGAAAAAGACGAAACACTGATGAAAACACAGGTAACCCAACTAACTGCGTTGTGAAGAAGTAAAAATGTCATTTCATCATCGTCATCATTACTCATAGGTCACGTGTACACGCACAGTGACGAAGGTGTGTTGGTTCCGCCATTGGCAGAGAGCGCGTACGCACCACCGAAGAAAAAAATACAAACAGGAGAGAATTTCTATTTGAAGGTATGACATCATTTTGTACCGAATATCTATGAGAACAAAAACGATTTATTTTCTGTCATTGTCAGATCAATGGAAGACAAAACTACGTGATCATGGAAAGAATTGCTAAAGCTTTGGAGTTGTTCACGAGCATGGAGAAACGATTGTGAGAATATGAAATCTCTGACATGAAGATTCAGTTGGTAGCAAGGAAAAATTCATAGCGTTTTCTGATTTAATTTACAGTTTTTCCAAGAATTTCCCGTCGCAACTCTTGCAACAGAAAAGAATAGATGAGGTAGAAGCCACTCAGTCCGGCGAAAGTGTTTCACCAATATTTCAACTTACGCTTTTCTTAATGTAGGCTTCTGAATACCAGGAAACAACTCTACACAGGTACCGTTTTATTCCAGGTGATAAAAACTTCAGGTAATTACTAAATATTCACGTGAAAATGCTTGAATGTTTTTACAGTCGGGCAAACTCGCGAGATTTAACTCCTCCAGCCAGCAGTATTCCCCAGTGGGATGATATGCAACAGCTTCCTGGACATCAAGCAAATCCTCATGCGCAGAATATGCAAATATCTTATTCCAATCACAGTGCACGCACCACAATCTCGTGACTTCAGTAGAAACTGGTGACAGGAAATTGGTGGAAAAAAGTTCATATCGAGTGTAGTAACATAAGCTAAAAATTATTTCAAATGTACTGGCTCTCGCACTTGAAGAATGTAATAAGAATATAATAACAAGGACGCATTTGATGATTTGAAATATGAATCAAGCGTAGTAACACTATGTAAAATATAGCTTTTATCGCCAATGCTTCTGGGATTGCGGGCTCGGCGTTCTTAATCTAATACGTGTTTGAACGGTCAGCGGTACCAGGGGTCCGCTAAAACTACATCAGCCCCATCAATTATCTATAATGTAAATATACTAGTCACACTATTCAAGCGAGTAAATATAGCAATAAGTTCCACTTTCTTTGAGAATACTCTTTTAGACAAGGCTTCGAACAGCATGCTGGTTAAAAGATTGTCTTGCATATGCTATGAATTATTCATACTTCCACTCATTTGAATATTCTTATAAGTTTGCAATAAACAGCGCACTAACTATATGAAATATAACACTCATAAATGTCTCAAGCGGAGCTATATTTGCCTTGCATTTGCAAGAATTTTAGCACTCAAATTTTACTATAGCGATCTCATTACGAATACAATGTACTCGGATAATATTCGTAACTCCTCGTTGTGCTAATGCGACACCGGATAAAAATACCTACTTAGACAAATAATCTCCGAGGCTCCAGAATTGAATAAAATCTTACAAAGTAAATTTTCAGCGACTAACAATATGCAATACTCTACTATAAGATGGATTTAATGATCTAAGGAAAATCTTTATCATAGTAATTATGTTGGAAAAATTAGAATTTTCCGAGTGTCTGAAGGATTCGCCATTTTTCAGGTAAAACGAGTGTATCAATGTTGTATCAAATTAGCAACATGTCGCACGACATTACATATTCCGCTAGTTTCTGTTTTTGAATTGCGCTAAACTTAATTGTGATTAATCGATCATCTTTATTACATATGTTATGACGGGTAATACCGTGATATAATCTATTATAGAATTATAAAAGCAATGCGTATTTGAGCAGATGTGTCATATCTTGTATTAACCTTGTTGAAATACATTTATCATTCATATATAATCATCAGTCGGATATGAACGTACATTGATTATAATAATACTAGTACAAAACATACTGCATTATAAATATAAAGCCCCCCAATTTAGATTACACTTTTAATAGTCTAACTGAAATAATACATTAAGTATTAATTAAGATGACATTTATCATGTCGTCTATTTCACAGATCTTCTAGTGACACCACCTGAATAACATAAATTATATAGTTCATATGTGATGTATGGAACATTTTATTGTTAGGTTTCAGATAGAGCAAAATGAACAAGATATTACAAAATTAGAATCAGAACTTGAAAAGGTAATCATCTTCAAATTCTTAGCGATCCATTTGAATTAACGATGCAACATCAGTTTTACCAATGTAATCACTGTTTCAGCTAATTAAAGCCTGCGGCACTTTGGTCGAAGTGGGAAAATCGTATGGCAATGCTGTCAGGTAGACTATCAATGCATTTGTGGTTAATCATTATTTCACTAAGACATTATCATTGATTTCTGCAGTGGACTGATCAAAGGTGTTGATTCCTTATGTGCATACTTTACTGGAGACAATGTGGTGACAGAATCACTTGGAAAATTTAGCAGTGTTTTAGAAGAAACATTATCTTACTTCATGGTGGGTGAAAATCCTTGTACTTTCATGTTTTACCTTATCTAAACTCCAGTTATTTCTTTCTAAAGATTCTCATGGATCAAACACAGTGTTCAATAGCAAATGCTCTTCAGAAATTCCTAAAAGAGTAAGTTTCTGCTATACAGTAAAAACAATGGCTTAAATTGTATATCCACCACATTTATATTTTGTTGCACCTTTTTGTAGAGAAATTAAGAAAGTGAAAGAAACAAAAAAGATATTTGATAAAATGCGCTACGACCTTAACAGGTATGATGAGAAAATACTTTGCTTCTGTAGATTCTTCGAATAGTAATCAAAGTTGTTAATTGCAGAGATTTTTTATACTGTAGTGCTTTAGTGAGAAACTCTCAGTTACCAAAAAACAGCAAACCTACTGAGGTGGAGGAGGCAAGTGGAGCACTTGCTGGATTTCAAATCTAAGATGAGTTTTCCACTAACTGTACAAAATTTTCAGGTGAAAAACATAGTAACAGCAACCAAAGTTGGCTTTGATCATTTATCTTTGGATTACACATTTCAGGTTATCATTTCAGTCTTCTCATTGATCTCAAAAACATCCAAAGACTTTAAAACAGTCCATATTTACCAAATTTCAGATTAACGTCTTGCAATCAAGAAAAAGATTTGAGATTTTGGATGTGGTATGTTTCAGATGAGAAGAATCACAATCTTTTCATGAACCTTATACACTCCTAATGTTGATATAATTTACTAGATGCTTGCATACATGCATGCACAGTACACATTCTTCCATCAAGGATTCAATTTGCTGAAAGATATTGAACCACAGATGAGGTCTCTTGGAAAACAGGTTGAAAAATCATTTGCGCAAATCTTTAGTCAACACGACGGATGCTATAAATGAAATGACTTTCCACGTTCATATTTTCAGTTGGAGGAACTTTCCGTATCATTTGTTGCGGAAAAGAAAGACATGGAAGGAAGACATCAGCTTGTTCATGAAAGAGTCAGTATCTCCGTGGAATAACTGCCTATATCACATTAGTCTACTGAAAAAGTGATAGTTTCAGCATGATTAGCGAATTCACTGCTACCAGCTTCTAGTTTTTTGATCCAACGCTCTAGGGATAAGAACATTACGTTACCTCGTTTCTCAAAAGAGTCTTTCTTTTGCAGGAAGAGTCGTTGTTTGCGACGATAAGCGCTTCATCGAAGTAAGGAACAAGTTCACCATGATCCATGGACGATTAATTCAATGAGCTTCCCTTTTGTTTTTAGTGATGTAGTCTTAGAGGGATATTTATTAAAAAGAAGTAAGAACGCGTTTAAAACGTGGCAAAGGTAAATTTGAGAGTTATTTTTATGCACTTTCATCAAACGCTGTATTTGACGCGAAATTTTCTTATCACAGAAGATATTTTACGATACAAAACAATCAGTTGTTTTATCAACACAAATTCAAGGTATTGTCGAGGAAATAATCGGAAGGAATAGGAAGATGAAACGTTTTGATGGTTATCGTGATTTTAGGATGGAAAAACTGTTCTGGCGGAAGATTTACGACTTTGTAAAATACGTGAATCTGAAGATATAGACAGAAGATTTTGCTTCGAACTTATTTCTCCAACAAAGTAAGCATATTGTAAAAGAAATCGGGAGAACAAGAAACAAATCGAGCTCGTTTCTACTTCCTTTTAGATTGGTAATCCTGCAAGCAGATTCAAAACATTTGCAAAATATGTGGGAAAATGCCATGAAAGTGAGTGGAGAACGGTCGACTGTAAGGGATTGTGTGATAATGTAGTGATGATTCTTTTTCGTAATGTAGGTTAGCATTGATCACGCTTTTGGTCAGCCATATATGGAAGCGACTGATGAGGAGCCACAAGCAGTTAGTAGCGATATAGATTCATTAATTCCTAGCAATCTTGCGTATGATGTCCATAATCTCTCTCTTCTAGTGTCTCCCCATGCCTGTCGTAACGAAGAGTAGAAGTTTAGAATCACTGGACAAGTTGTCTATGTTGAAGTAAGCATCATTTTATAGACAAAATGTGGATTGTAGCTTACTCCGGGTGGTTAACGTCTATTTTTTGACAATTGTAAAGTGCAGAGAAAGAAATTAAAGATATTCCAGGCAATGATCGATGTGCGGATTGTGGTGAATTAGGTACGTTCGTTGCTTTTCATGCGACAAAAAGTATTCAGCCTGACTAATATGATTTTTTCCCTTGCAGATCCAAAATGGGCGAGCATTAATTTAGGATTAGTTCTCTGTATAGAATGTTCTGGTATCCACAGGTAAATCAATGATTTATCGCTTCCATATATGACTGACCAAAAGCAAGATCAATGCTAACCTACATTATGAGAACGAATCATCATTACATTATCACACAATCATTTACAGTCGACCGTCCTCCAATTATTTTCATAGAATTTTCCCTCATGTTTGCAAATCGTTTTATCGCAATTGGCTTTTTAGAGGAAGCTCGTTGAATTTTGTTTGTAGGAGTTTAGGAGTTCACGTATCAAAAGTTAGATCTCTAAATCTGGATGACTGGGAGCCTGAATCAATCAAGGTAACATCGTGTGCATGGAATCATCATCACGTTTACTCTGAACCAATTCTGCTATTTCAGGTCATGAAGGAACTTGGCAACCGTGTCGTGAATGGCATTTTGGAATCAAGAACAGATGCAGCAGTTCATAAACCTTCTTGTGATAGCAAAAGGTGAAAGAAAATGTTTAATCAGAGAACTATTAGAGTTCTATTGAACTTCTATCATTCATTTCATCATTTTAAACAACTCCTTTCCAACAGTGCCTTGACTTACTAAATGAATTGTTAAGATGGTGAAATTCCTGTACATATAACGTCTACCATCAATATACTGTACTCTAGTGTAACAGTGATAAAAAAACCTAATGAAAGCAACAAAAACAGCAACTGTGTATCAACCATCATCTTTTAGAGAAACGAAGGAGGAATGGATTAAAGCAAAGTATGTTGAGAAGATCTATTTTTGCTGGAGAAAATGTATTGACAAAATGACTCCTGTTAGTGAAGAAATACTTCGAGCTCTTTCTAAAGTTCCCGGCCACCATGTTGGCGAGATGAAGCAAAAGAAGAAACTAGGACGAAGGCGGCCAAATTTGACTTTATTCAAGCGATTCAGTAAGAGTGAGAAGAAGAACTCCGACTTATCTCCAGAAATGAAAGAAACTCTTAAATCACGGTACAACGACATTCACTCACTTCTCTAATAAGTAAAAACTTCCTTATTTCCTTGGAGTTATCTTTCCAATCTTTCCTCTGTCTTTTGATAATGTGTAGGTCCTGCACAGTGCAAGGTGAGGTATCAAGAATGAAGGATGAAACAAGCATGGAGAAACATCACTTGTCAAAAAGATTTCACGAGAATATCCTCAGAGCACATCTTGTTGGCATTGATCGCAACTCGGTCGGCAGTTGCTACGATAATATTCCTGTTGCTATGCAACAATATGAGGTAGATTCTGAAGAAAGCAGCGAAGATTTGATAGAGGAATTCCACGACTCAGATGTCGATACTGTAGACTACCCTGGGAAAGAAGGTGACGTTGAACAAGCAAGAGATGAAGGTGATGTCATCGCATCAGAAATAGATGATGAGTCATTGGTGCAAGCAAGAGAGACTCTGAAAAATATTCCTGCCAATCTGGTATGTTTGATGTGAGTGTGTTGTTTGAAATGGGCAACTAGCAATTATTTGCTTTTTAGTTGTTATACAATTATACAATTGTACAATTATACAATTATACAATTATATTATATTATACAATTATTATATATATATATATTACATTATATATATTACATATTATACATACATATTCTATATATAGTTCCCAAACGTTGATGCCGTTTAACTTTTTGGTGTGGTGCACCTCATGTTTAACTTTCTCAATATCAGGTGCTCTTGCACTTTTTTTTTCCGGCAAGCCTGGCTGTTGACTAGCTTTGCTTTGCCGGACAACACAGCCAGACACCTTTCCAGATGGCGTCACCACAAACGTGAAACCATTTTGCCAACGGACCGCTGCAATTCGACTTGAATCAATGCAATCATTCTTTTTGCCCTGTCTCCAAGTCAAGGATGAACCGTTAATCCTTGAAGGTAGTGCATCAGATGTCCTAGTGATCCGGCGTGCCTGGTGTATTTAGAACTTGTGTCTGTGTGAGTGTTACTCTCAAATTTTGGGCAAACGTCACCAAGGCAAAGCTTAGCTCAACTCCTTGCAGATCTAAAAGAGACAGACATTTGGCCTGCCAGAAGGATTTTCTTTTCCTTTCAAACCATACGAATCAACATCAGCAAATCTAAGTGCTAAGAGTCGGAAGTAGAAAGAGCGACGTTTTTGCAAAACACATCCTCCGAAGGCGAAAGAACCTACCTAAAAGAACCCTCGCTGTAAGAAATGGTTTGTAGAGTAAGAGTTGACATTACTTTTTTAAGCTTAGGATTGTTGTTCTGCATCGCCAAGGACAAGAAAGAAGAAACAGCAGCATTAAGCACTGTGAGCACAACAAGTATACCAACGGGACCAGCGGCATCACCGGCACCAGGAGCATCGATGGCTGAGGCTTCCAGCAACTTCATTAATGCAGGTGTTTTATTTTTGCGAGTGTGGACATTTGGCATTGCACGTAGAACTAACGATGGAAAAGAAAGGTTGGAAGAAGGGAAAGAAGAAAACACGGAAAGGAAGACAAGTCTGTTGAAGACAGGAATCAAAGACACTGGTTGTATGAATTTGTTTGCGCCGTTGAAGGCACTTCCGGCTGACGAAGAAG
>JAODVM010108867.1:0-34609 GCA_025400095.1 Phenganax marumi | reverse complement strand
ACGCATGCACTGTGATTGACACTAATTTAATACTACATTAATTCTACATAATCATCATATTTTACCACTTCTCAACAGAAGCCCTGTACCCCATTTTTGATTCGGATGGGAATATATGCCGGGTTACTTGGTCATATGTAAACACAGTGCTTGCTCGTCTCGGCAAAGTGAGTTACTCGGTTAGCCGAGTAACTCGCTTCCATGTAAACAGGCCCTTAGTTAGCTGTTTATTCATTCAAACTGTTAAATTCACACGATTTGAAGTGCCACCACAAGTGTATAGGGTCTTTTGTTTTGGGGCATCCGTAGTTTAAAAGCTGTCAAATTACAATAGATTGTTTTCTGCATGCTTTATATTTGAAAGGGGTCCTTGTTTGAGACGCCCTGCGGTTAGCATGTAGCCGGTTTCCCTTGAGAAATTTATTCGCTCAAAGCGTCAAATTTTCGGTGTCTCGTGAGCTTTCACCAGAAACTATTTAGTTTCAATTGGTTCTTTCAAATTGAACAATTGCTTCGCGCGAAAAAAGCGCTAGTGGAAAACAACTTGACATCGCTATGAATTACGATTTATGGAAACAAGGCTTTAGTGAACTCAAGCAATAAATACGATTAGTTATTTGGTATACAATCTGGGCTGAGAAGCGTGGTGATTTTCAATTGATTTTCTTTTCAGGAAAGGTGAAGCTGTTTTTCGTTCTGATAATATATCCACTATATCCATTCTCAAAGATGTGCTTACTAAGGAAGCGACCAAGAGAAAGATCAACTTGAATATTTCCTTCGGTAAGTCAAATTCAATCTGCAGGGTCTATACTGAGACGGTAGAGAAAAGGCGGAACGTTTTCATACAATGAATTGCTGAATACGACTCTACACGAAAAGCGGCGCTGTCGTGGTACTTGTTAAATTATAAGCAAACACTCTGATTCATGTAATCCCGAACCCCAATTCTACGCATAACGCGTTTCCGTTGCTCGTACAAAAGCATCGAGGTAGCTCATTGACGTTTTTGGCGAAAGCTTTTCGTCATGTGAACTACAACATACCGTTTAGGTAATTTGTATTTCTTTCGCCTGACGAAAGGCTTTCGCTTGGCACATTATCTTTGAATGCACGCACATATGTACATATTCAACTTGAACTTCTCACTTTTTTTGTTTTGTGACACCATCTTATTTCGACACGTAGGATTTTTAAGTCGTGATATTCTGTGTGATTTTAGATTTGAATGAGGAATCAGTACTTCACACTCTGCATCTCATTCATCCTAAACTCGAATATCAACTTCTTCTCGCGAAGAAAGTGCAGCTTATTGATGCTTTGAAGGTATATTGTCAAGAAAACTTCAATCATGTCTCTCAAATATGAAATGCTAATCATATCTGTTGTCGCGTATCAGTATGCCGTAGACTGTAGCTATTAGACATGTGGTTTAATGTGGAGACTTGACCAAAGATTTTGTTTTATGCCTACAGTATGTGGTACAATTAAGATTGCGAATTACATGGGGATTACATGGAGAGTTTTCAGCCCGGGCTGAAAATTTCGCCATGTAATCGCACCGTTTTTATTGGTGTTTAAAACGGGCTGAAAACTCTCAATCTAATCGGTCCCTAAGGCCCCATTTACACGGTACCGGATTGGCAAGGTGACGACATCAAATTGAGCAGTTTCGTGGCCAGCTGATTCATAAATTTACGATTGTGTTGCAGCGGAACTTATGACAATTAATTCTGGAAAACTTTGTAAGAATAAATACAAGCGTATAGTGGCTAAAGTGGATGCCGTGACCATGCGAATCCGGCACGGTATGAATGGGGCCTGATGGTGATTTGGAGGACCTAGCGACAAGCCATAGTCGAAGGAGACTTTAGCAACTCGACAAACGTTGAACTCCTATAAGCCTGGTTTCCATATGGTCGTAACTGCATGTCCTGTGAGAAGACACACGATGTCTCTCAACGCCCGCAATATTCTATCTTCTTACCAGTAAATCTCATAGAAAACATGCATGTTATCTACTGAAGATTGTTTTGCTAATAATTAGTTTGAAAGTGTTCCATTTTGGCTGTTTAGAAAGATCATACTCTATCTTCTTTACGACATTTACGACCACGCATATGGGAACCAGGCGATAATGAGCTGTGTGCTTTTACGTTGAACTGATGGGTAGTTTCATTATTAATACTGTAGCCACAAACTAAATAAATACTTTTCATGTTTTATTTCACACTTAATTGTACGTCGGCTGTTGGAACACGGAAGTTGGAATACTGAACCCTCCTTGACCAAAACTGACTTGAACTGAACATGGGCACTAATTTTACATAATAACTATGACATACTGAGATCATATTTATCCTTAGTTATCGACTAACATTATCCAGCCATACAAACGAGACATTACACAAGGCAGTTTATTTCACAAACAACACATGATATTAGACATAAATCTGGTACACAGATGTCCCAATAATTAAGCAAAGCAAGTCTGTGTTTTATAACAAAAGCATTGGGGACAATTAGATTCTACGATGCGAACTCAACGACGCGACCATGAAGATTCGATTTACTTAATGTTGACAATATTGTTTACAAAATGAAATACTTCATTGCTGGTATAGCAGTAACGTTTTAGTCTTATTATGACTTTCTGCCAACATTGGAAACTGTGGCTGTGTTTGAAGAAATTTGTGTACCGAGTTCTAATTGTAGTTCTGATAGAGGCGACGTGATTTTTTCGAATACTGAAGTCGTATAAACAAGGTGAACTTTGTTCCCGAGATAAAACCCGAGCGTTTCATTATGAATTTCAGAAAAAGTTTCCTTATGTTAGATTCATGATGTAGTCTGCTATAACAACTCAAATGTATTATCAGGGTTTATGGTTTTGGATGCAAAATGAAAAGTGCTCATTTTAACGCTCACTTCATTGAGCTCGCGCCGTAGAATTTTAAGGTCCCTACTGTTTTTACCTGCACAACGTAAATATGAAAAAAAAGACGGAACCAAGATTTCGGCCAAGTCTCCAAACCATATCTTCGATGATTATCGTCTACAGTAATCTATACACGAAGGACCTTGTCATTGGTCAACTTGTGTGTAGACACGCACGTACAATAATAAGGGATTATGTAATCAATTGTTTTATTTTTCAGGAGCTGCAAATGCATGAAAATGATATTAGTTTTCTTGCCCCGGAGTATAAACTAATCTTAGGTATGGTAAATTTTCTTCAGTGCCCCCGATTTCCATTCCAGCGGTAGCGCAGCGTACCGTAGTGTATTTCTTTGTTCTAAAGTCTTTAGCTATGTTCTGGGGCTCACTAAACAGAGCGATACGCTACGGTACAGTTGATGTGGGAAAAGGCTTTAAGCTTCACAAGAAAATTTAAAAGCGCGTTTTTTAATGTACGTAAGGTGTAAGTAGCCGGTCGGGTGTATTACCCTCGGCAGCCGGGCATAACATCAACCTCACCCTAAGCCAGACTACCCCAATCTCCAAGCCTCATTCATGAGCACCTTGAGGGATAAGTCAGTTGAATTTAATTAGTCAGCTGTGCTTAGCTAAATTCGGACAAGACAAAAGCATAATGCTTGTTTCTGTTTGGCAGATGAAAGTGAAAAACTGCAAGAAGAGTACAAAAAACAACCTTGTCATTTGGAACGACTTTACGGTGAATATATAATTATTTACTCGTCTCTACCGCACGTTTACTCTAAAAAACTGGGCAGTGTTGATTTTATGTAGTGTCAAAACTATCAAAGGTATTGATATGAAATAAAGAGTATTGTATTCAGAAAGGGCTGACTAATAGGCTAGCTTAGATTTTGATGAATAACACATGAATTTATGAAATGTTGACTGCGCTATAAACGTTAAACTACTGTTTTTGGAACAACCAAAAAATAGCGTAAAACAGTCTTATAATTACCGATGTGGTTCTACGTGTTAAACCACAATATTTTTTATCTGGCTAGTTTAACCAGTTGTTTCTCGCTCAAAATTGCATGTACATGCAGGCGTACAACTCAAAATCTAATTTAGTCATTTCTGAATGTGATGATCGTTTTAAGCATTTACGTTGCTTGGAATCAAACAGTGTCCAGTTTTTTTGGGTCGCCCATCATTATGACTGTCATCCCGTGCTCTTCCGAGTGTTCTTAATACCAAATTTCATCCTCATTCCTACGATTTCTTCAAGTTTACCGAGACCCCGGGAAGATGTTACAAGTTTGTTCTGATATTATTTTGTTCGTGCTTCAGATGGTCTACTTAACGTCTTCACCGTTTATTCTTTCTGTATTCGTTTATTCTTTCTGTTCAATCGTATGCATTTATCTGAACTTTTGATGAAATCGCAAATTCTTGTAAAGATATTTTCTGATTATGTTACAATGTTGTATGTTCCATATTCTATGAATTTTGAGTTCTTTAGTCACAAATATCAACTTGCAATACAATTTTCAGGAATGGTTACCGATTTGTATATCGACAAATTTAAATTTATGGTAGGTTTATGTAATGGATGTGAAGTATTTCATTTAGCGTGTCAGAAATAATTAAGAAGAAATCTAGAAGCTAAAAGTTTTAAACGATTTTTTCAGGGTATGAACGTGAAAAGCAAAGTACCAAGTCTTCTGGAAGTGTTGGATAACTATGATCTACCAAGCTTGGTCGAGTTTTTTGATTCCTGAACGACGAACGACTCTGGAGGATAAAAACGTATGTATATACGGTGTATATGTATGTAAAGTATGTATACAACGATATTATTTGTATACCAGTGATGTTGCTAGCTAGCTACATGCGTAGACTGGCTTTGGATCTGTTTTTAAGAAGATTCACTCTCGGATTTACTTTGCTGTTCGTCGGTTATATTGTACATTTACACGATGTATGGAGGACTGAAAGCGATGTAGTGAACGAGGGCGATTAGGTGTTTCATTTGGTGTATTCCGAAGCATTTCTTCCACTGCTGCATGTTTGTGTTGTACGCGATCAACCACTCAAAGATGGCAATTAATTATTTTTACGAAACTTTTTACTGTGCGAGGCAATTTTAAACTCTGGCTTTCACGGTGTTTTAGACTTTTCTACCAAAACGTTTTTCACTGCAAACTATAGGAGGCCAAAAATTTCACCCTAGAAGGCGTGGTTGCGATCCGCCCAGTCACTGTCCTTTTGTCTGTCTAACTGAACTCGATTTTGAACATTTTGCAGAATATTGCGTATTTATATGCGGATCAGTTGAATAATTAGAAATGTATGCTGCTTTAGTGTGCGAGTTTTTGACGCTGTTAGGTACAATTTTGTGTATAACTGACTTTATTACGTTGGGATGAGGATATCATTTCAAGACAAATTTCATGAATAAAAATCAGAATAATTTATTTTCAACGCGGCACTATGCCATTTTTTATTCGCTGATGTAGTCGTGTATTCACACAAGGTGTAAAGTTCCGTTTACACGGGCGATTTTTGCTGCGATTTTTCTCCTCTTAGCGGATGTTATCGAGTAGGTTGACTGGCGAGTGCATTAGCAAAATTGTTAGACCAAGTATATTCGCTGGTTATCCACTTTATCACATCGTTCAACAGGAGAAAAATCCCAGCAAAAATCGCCCGTGTAAATGGGCCTTAAGTGGTATTCGGAGGACTGTACCGTTACATCCACGCCTCGTATGAAACGAAAAATGTGGTTCAAGGACGATCTTAAGAAAATGTGGCTATAAATACACATTTGTCTACAACCTGGGTCAACACTCTTGGGCACACGTGCATTATTGTAGTTTTGCAGTGATAGTGCGATTGATAAAGTGATACTAATCAACAATTAGATTATGAGCTCGAAATTTCAGAGGACATATTCAGCTAGTCAAAAATATTTACACAAGAACATTAATACAATTTAATGGATTGTAAATGTAACATCGCCTTTAGAGCGTAAACATTTAAATTAGTTCACTGAAAGCGAATTTACATGACAAACATGAATTTGTCGTGCATTTCAATATCTTAACACCGTATTTTGTGGCAACGTTAGTCTTCTCTGAATTGCACTCTCTATACTAAACCTTCCAGTTCGAGCTCAGAAACGACAGAAAAGCGAGACACGGAAACCGCCATTTTAAGAAACGCGCTGAAACGATAAGCCTCGCTGCTCGCTATCCAACGAAGAATAGACAGCAAGTAGCCAGCCAGTCACGCAGTGTGCAAAACTATACTAGTGAATTTTTACAATACCTACAACCCCATTCCGCTTTCCGCCGCCCACAAGCAATGTTTGAAGTGTCTCAACATTAACAAGAGGGACAAGGGAGGGGAGGGAATAAATACGAGTTTTGAAAGTTATTGGAGAAATTAAAGGTGTAGATGTGTCCACATTTTTATCCGAGATTGTCGCTCTATACAGGTGCTGTATTAGTGCAATAGCACCACACGTAGCAGTTATTAGTGAATCAAGATCTGAATTAAGTTCAAAAGCTGAACGCAAGAAGTAGAGCTTCAAAAGTACAATATTGCTTTCTTGAAGATTATACGTGTAACATAAAAAGTCTTTCTACGTTTCTTTTCTTGCAATGCTGGGTAAGATTCATGACGCTGTACTTGAGCCATAACGTTTTCGCTGAATTTTGATCAGTGTTCAGGAGGAGGACTGGATTGATGCAGTGACAGCATTGAATTTTAAAATATAAAGGACCCTAAGGTTTTGTGACCAAGATCCTGTATGCAACATATTATTGTGTCTCAAATAAAATTTTACGAAGAATTTAGCTTGGGATCCCGGTTCTTTTGATATCATTGACGTTGCTAATGTTGCCATGAACAAACATAGAATCGACTTTTGTTTTTGCTAATCTTGGCAGCACAGCGTGTGTTTCCATCAGAGGTGGTCCACAAACTCGAAATTTTAAAAGCATGCATTTGGTATTCCGGTCAGTTTCACTGCAGAATATACAACCGGATACTGCACCTAGAATCCCTGGAGCATAGATCACGAATCGTGTGAAAAACCCACGGTAATTATAACAGGTGATCTATATGTACAAAAATTAAGCTAAGAAAGCCAACGAGGGGTATCCATAGAGTACCCCCTCCTCTTCTAGCTATGATGTTATATCTTTATAATAAACTACAATCATCTGATAATACGATAAAATGCAGAAATGATGTAAGAAGACCAGGCTTGACCGCACTCCTCTGCGAAGGCTTATTACAAGAATCATTGCATGAAGTATCACTTGAGCCATCAGATTGAAAGTACATGGTCGCTGTGACATAGTTTTACCGCCCCGTTGTCGTTTTTAATCGCTTTGACTTAACCGAGGCTGAGCAGCATTCTCTATACCACGTGGTTGACTCATTACAGAACTATATTGAAGATATTTATTTGCCCCGCTGGTAGAACCATGCATGCGCTTTATCACGCTCATCAGTACACTGGACGACGAAATTATAATGAAACTCACATGCAAGATTGCACCGCGGTGTAGCCACTGATTAGGGAGTTTACGATTTGCGACGTGACAAGAACGACGACGCGTTCGGTAAACAAAGAAAATTTCCATGCAGAACAAAAAAATGAATCCCAGAGGAACAGCGCTAGTACGACGCCAACCATAGCCTTTCCACGACTTCAGAGCGCCGCGATACCTTGTTGACGTTAGAGGAGTCAGATAAATTCAGTCTTGCAGCAAAACCGCGGTGTTTTTTTCAAGTTTATCTGTTTATCAGGCTATTTAAAAGAATTCCAGTGTGTAGTTAAGTACTAAGCTTTCTTAGCGTCCACTCTTTCATTGACATTGAGATTGCGTCGTCGCATCGTTGATCGTAAACCGCCTATATATTCCATATACACCGCCTATATATTCCATATATCTGTTTTTGCAACACAACAAAAGATTTTGCTTGTTTGGCAAAAGAAATCAATGTATGTCATTCTTAAGTTACTGTTGCCTATTGATGGAACGTAACCTGTCTGCTTACGCTTTTGGGTATTATTTCGCTTTTCTGAATGCATGACCTTTTTCCTATATTCAAAACGTCGAGATGTTAAAGTACGTAATTGCAGCAGAAAAGAGAAAAATCTGAACATATCTAACATTAAGAAATAGCTTTCGTCACCAGCAGTTTACATGCTGCATGTTAATTGCCTGCTTGTATGACGTATGTGAGATAACTGGAAATAATGGTTGAGAGGGATCTCGAAGATCCTTAATATATGAAGTCACGCAATGGATTTAAGTGACTTCGAGAATTACCAGTTAGCTAGCTAATTAATAAATGACTGTATACAGTATGTTCGTTACGTTTACTGTTATATTTTGGTCATTTGCACGACTGTGCAGGATTGTATCTAATTTCAACTTTATTAGTCAATTGATTGTTTTTCCACAAGCACATCTTCTAAACAACAATAGCTATAAATTGAAATAAAAGTTTGTAAGAATGGAAGAAAACTTCACTATAATTGTACAAAGTTCCTATAGGAAATTAAGAATCTGTTATAACGCTCCGTTGAGTCAGACTTCGCTGTTTGAAATAGGGACTAAGGGCCTGTTTATATGGAGGCGAGTTACCCGGCTGGGCGAGTTACTCGGCTGGACCGAGATCCCGCTATTCTATAAAATAAGTAGTTTACCCGGCTGGCTGTTTACATGGAACGACCGAGTTACTCGCCTAGCCGAGATCCTGGCTTTTACTGCCGAGATCTCGGCAAGGCGAGTAACTCGGTTGGTCCATGTAAACACTTTTCGACGGGAAACCCGGCTAGGCCAGGAGAATTCTCGTCAGTTCCACATCGTGTCATTATTTTCCTTCAAAGTAGAAGCGCTGTACCCTATTTTTGATTCGGATGGGAATATATGCTGGGTTACTCGGTCACATGTAAACACAGTGCTTGCTCGTCTCGGCAAAGCGAGTTACTCGCGGTTAGCCGAGTAAATCGCTTCCATGTAAACAGGCCCTAAGAGACCATGCAGTGACTACTTATTTATCACAACAAGTTGACAACTTTACTCAGTCAGTGAAGTGTTGCTAACTTTTTAAATAAGCGAAATTTCCCGCAACAAGTCTTTTGGTTTCTCTACAAAATTTTCCCTACATTTTGCTGTTTAGCTTACGTAGCTACGGCTTAGTCGGCCGACTTGGAATTACGCGACTGTGTAATGAATTTTTTTCGTTTTTGCTGTTATTTTAAGCCAATTTTCTTTTCCGATACTAGTTGGAGACGATCAAATTAAATTTTTGCGATATTTTCACCTTAGTTTTATCGGAAATGTTGCGATTGGCATTTTACAATGGGCTCGTGTGCACCTGGCTTTCGAGAAACGTAATTTCGCTCGAGGCGAGATTAAGATCAAGTTGTTCTTCACGAGCACGCACGAATACAACTTCCTCAGTAATCAATATATTCCATATTACGAACTATATACAATAAAAGGTTTTATATACATACATCTTCCTTCTACAATCTCTTCAAAGTCAATGTTTTGTTCCCATCGATGTTATACAAACGCGAATCCAGTAGCTGTGTTCATATGTATCATTGTGTTGTAAATAATGCAATTTCATGCGCTATGCAGTTGTACAATAGTGTAATAGACCAAAGACCTCATTGAGTCGTTTACATCCTTATACTAATGTATAGGAGACAATGTTTTACTATTTGTTTTCACTCGAGCGGCACTCCACTATAAAAATCTCATACATTTTGCTAAAAAGTCCGGAGTGGAAAAAGTCCTTAAAAAAGCAAAAAACATTCAGGAAAATCGTTGAAAGTTCCAAAAAGTCCAGGAAAATCCGAACTATATCACAAAAGCACAAAGAAAATGTAAAGAATCCGACAATTTAAAAGGAAAACTTCAAAAATTCACTGGGTATACCCACGGATATTTGAAAGGCCGCAAATCCCGTACACTATGTTTTGTTCGTGGACTAGTATAACTATATATATATGTATATATCCGCGCGGTAGATTTTTAAAATTTGCAGCTTGTAATTAAAATGCGTGCAGTTAACCGTACAGATAATAATGCTCAATAATTGTGAAGCTAAAACCATGCAACGTTGCACCCGCGAGCGCCTTTATTTTACTCATTGCTGGAATTGGAAATAAGAATTGAATCGATGGAAAACTTCAAAATATTAGTCAACATGGTGGCAGTTTTATTCCTAAAATTAACACCGATGAATTGTAACATTTTTGGTTAGAATGGGTTTGAAGTTAGTTCGTGGCTGGTTCGTGGTTTTTGTTTTTGTCGTTTGAATAAACGGTATTGGCATTGGCGGCCATTTTGAGTATCATGCTGTCTGCTGTAGATCAACACGACGCATATTTCCCAACAGAAAACTTTCTCCAGGTCCAACAGTAATATGTTGAAGTATAAAACAGGGGCCGGTAGTTCGTATGCCGTTTAGCTTAAGTCAGAATTCAAAAACACTCCCGTACATTTTCTAAAACTTTCAAATCGAATCTTATGTGATTAAACTACAGGTAAAAGCATACTTATTGTATTCTGTAAAAAAATTTCAATTTCGTTATTCAAGGAACACGCAAACACGATTTCTATTTTCAACTTATCCACCTTTTGAGCTAAACTGTGTACGAGCAACCGGCTCCAGATAAATAGAATCAAACTAAGCACTTCTTGTTGTGCATTGAACTGATGTATTATAAATATTTACAACCATTATTTAAAATGGATAAAATTTAAATAAGTATGCGTTAGCTGTGCTCTGTCGTTTTACCCGCATAAATAGCGTCCATTTTTGCAATACTCTACATTCTGTATATTCGATATCTTATAATTTAATTACTGTTTTTCCGATATTAATTAAATAGTTTATAAAGAAAAGCCGGCTAGATGTATTCATATTTACGAGCTTATATCGTCGGGAAACTTTACAATGAGATATATTATACGTTGAGTATTCATAAAATATTGAGATTTGTAACTTCGCCACGCAAACTAAAAAGTTTAAGAAATTGCCAGCTCATGTTCTCATTATAATGTAACCAAGAGGAATAGTTGCTGCCAATTTACCTTCAACTAAATCGCGAAGGGTTGCCCTTCAACAAACTAGAATACAAGTAATGAGAGCACATGCAGAGCATCATGGGATGTATGACTTATTTGTTCATCACGTTTTGTAGCCTTTGTAAATGCTGTAGTAAGACTCAATCAACTATAAAATGCAATCCCATGTTGGTCTCACATTTTGTATTCTATAATTGGTAGTTTGGCGTTTTGAAGAATAACGCTTTTTGATTTAGTTGCACGCTTAAATATGTTAGGCTTCTTATATACCCAGCGTCGAAGTATAATTTATGTTTAACATCATGATGAGAGGTTTCCTTGCATATATTAAGTCTTACATCTCGCAATTTCTCATCATTGGATCGTTGGTGCTTGCTCTGTGCTGTCGCGAGAACTATTTGCAGCATCAACTTTGCGATACTTTACGCCGCGTTGATTCCATATATTTATGCATTGTGTTTACAGAATCATAAACCAGGAGTCCAATTGACTTCCTCGCGAGTGTCGTCCTTTCTTTAACTTGTCATTATTGCGAAATCCAAGCAACCAACTGTTTCTTGATGTTTTACATTCTAGGTTCACGTACTTGTGCGTGTTCCAAAGTAAACACGGTCGTCTAACGCATGGCCTTGCACTCTTTCTTCTTGGTTCGTCTGGTTCATAATATAAGAAAACTTGTGGCGTTGTAGACTAAAGGGGAAAAAGCAATGAATGATTACGTTGAAGTTTAAAGAACAACATGAAACTATCTTCCTTGCATGCGATGTTTTAACATATAAAGATATTAATTAACTTTGTCGAGTGAATTCGAGTCTCATCCATGTTTCAGACTTTTCATAAAGATTAACTTCTAGTCCTGGATTTCAAGATTTGTATGGATTTCATTTAATCTGATACATGAAACTTGGCTGCAAATTAGCTTGCAGCGTGTCGGCATTATTTTATAAGTGAGCCAAGAAGGACAGTCGTAAAGTGAATTACCAGACTGTTGTGTATAAAATTTATACAAACTATAAGCAAAACTTGAATATAAAATAATGCAACTTTTGATAACTGAATACTAGTAAGACTGTGTGGTCAACGATTTGGTTTAAAATATTGCGAATAGTAAAACCTTTCATAGGGTTCCAACGTTCCCTTATTCGATTAAACATAATTTTTTTACTAAGAATTTAGATCATTGGACACCCCCCCCCCTACCACGTTCGCCCCTCCTTTCCTTTGTATTCAGAAGTGAATTGCTTTTGTATGGTACACGCGTAGTAGACGTTCAAAACACGCGTACAACATGCATGCTTTCTTTCCGTTGCTTTTTGCCGCGCATCCTGTTTTTTTTTTCTGTTTTTCTTATGCTAAATATTAACAACACGACTCGAATTTGCTTTTAACATTTTTCGACGCCAACACCATGACGAATCCTTGATTGTGTCAATTTAATCGTTGCAAATCCAATCACTGCTATACTTGGTATAATTTTTACCGGTATAGTTTTGGTATAGTTTTGGTATAGTCTTGGTATAGTTTTTTATAGTTTTTGGTTTATAGTTTTTATAGTTTATACTTGGTATAGTTTTTACTTGGTATAGTTTTAGTTTTACATTTATGATTGGTGTAGTGTACAGCAAGTTTAAGACATTCAAGTATCTATTTAAGACATTTCCAGTAAACTTTTAAAATTAAAAGATAGAAAGTTTTACGTAACGCGTTCGAGAATCATTCCGAGCGAAAACAATGATGTTAAGAAAATGTTCTCATTCATTAAAGTACCGAACTGATTGCGTGCTTACAAGATTGCACAGTATGAACAAACTTACGGTTATAAATCTTCCATTTTCCTTACAGCCCAAGTACTTGTTGTCTTTCGCTCCTTTGATCAATATCTTCACAACACTTTTTGTTTTGTTCGTGTTTCGATCAATTTTCTCCTGTCCAACACCGACCATCTCTATCGTTATCTTTGCTGCATATGAAAACACACTGTTATATCATGGAAAACTCTCATTGTTGACAAAAATTTGATGTATAGGCGAGAGAAGAAAATTTATCACCGCTGCTGGAACATATAATAAAATTGATAAAATTGCAAAACTTGGTTACGAAATGGCGTAAAAGGGGAAAAATATAGGCTATTGCCCTGCGAAGTTTGCAAATTTGGTATATTTTGTATTACGGGCGGAAAATTTTATCATTTTGAACCGGAAAAGGTAACGGTTTTTGCACGCAATACAAAAATATAAAGCACTTGCAAAGTTAACAGGACTATCGTTTCCACGTTATTCAATATTTCGCTGTAAAACTTTGCAATTTTATAAGTTTTGATGTATTCTTTCCGGGAATTTCTTCTTTTTGCCTAGATCAAACTGTATTTTACAATGGGATTTGTCTGTTGAAAACAGGTTTACACAGCCCTTTTAGGCGTGGTTCTCGGTTTAAAACAACCAGGAATAAACTCTTTAGGAGTAATCGGTGCTTGTTTCAAAGGGTAGCTTTGACTCTCCTTAGCTTACACTCCAATGGCAGTTTTCCTAATGACCCATTTTAGGGATATGAGTATTGCAGATACCACAAACGTGCAACCTTGAATTTATGTAAAATAAACATTTTTTAGAAAGCAAATATTTTATTTATTGATCGATTCAAGATATAAATGAAGCCAGCCATATATTTGAACAGATCATTAGCTATACTGCGAAGTATCTTATTATAGTTGACTCAATTCTGATTCTGTAGTGTAGAATAGTAGGGCCGGTCGTTCAAAATGTGGATAGCGCTATCCACTGAATAGTGATTTTTTTTCGGCTTCGTAAAAATTTTCCATCGGATCGTTATAACATGAAATTACGACTGATATCGATAGATTATAGTCTCTAATAATCATATCGTTAACCAAAATAAAGATTTCGGCATGTTTTGTCCAAATTTATGAACGTTGAAAAATTCACTATATCCGATGGATAATGCTATCCAACTTTCGAGCGAACGGCTCTAGTTTTTCAGACTTTGGCTTTTGGGCGAAACTAGGAGAGAGTTAAGATTGTTATCAACTGTAATGTGTGTAGATAAACTAAATGGTGTCAAGCTCGTTTTCCGCTCAACAAATTTGTTTGCGCGAAAAAGTTGATGAGCTAAATTCTATGTTTCCGAATTCTACACTAATTTTAATATTTCGTGAACCAATCACTTTCTGTTGTTGGATTTGCGTTTCGTTACGCGTCAGATCGCTCACTAATTCTATAGTATGCAATTCTAATGCAATACTAATTATTTTGCGAAGTACCAATCAACTTGTTGGTTTCACATCATGCAGATAGCTTAAGTCTGTATTTTCTTTTTCGGTTCTAATCAATTCGGCAATTAACAATCAACTTATTGATAAATATGCTTTCATTTCGTATTACATCGCTTTTTATTCTATATACGTTTCTAATTTAATTCCAAACAGTTTACAAATTTCCAATCAAAGTGCTAAATTTACTTTATTCCGTCCCATTGCACGAATAAACTCGCGAATATGTTGAACTGTGATTGAGACTTACCATGAGGACTGGTGTCATCTCTTGTACCATTGGCTGTTCCATCGTCAAAGATTTGTAGGAAGACGTTGTTAGCAGATATGATTTTCTTGTTGATGTACACTGTTGAAGGCGTTATAGTGTAAGTGAAGTCTATTGCTGCCTCCATTCTGTCTGGCATCAAACCGAACGGAGACTTCATCTGCTCTTCCATAATTTTCCTCCGTACATTGATATCGTGAATCTGGTGTTCAAGCTTCGTTAGCATCTTGTTCAATTTTGTGAGAGTTCCAAACCCGCTGTTCAATTCCTGATGCGTGTTTGTTGCTGCTGTTGTAGGTTTAAAAGCTTCAATGATTTCTGGTGGGGGTGCAACCACTTGTTGAAACAAAACTGTAACACAACAGTATGCGAGAAAACGAGCCATCATGTCTTTTCAGCTACCTGTCAAAACGAAACATATAAAGTATCCGCAAGTTTGCCGTGTTTAAGATTTTAGGATATTATATTGGCCATTTACAATATCGAGAGGTGTATTATGAAAACCACTTAACATGTAGTGGATATTGTCTTGGTGCCATAAAGTCAACGTCTTTCAATGAAAAACAAGTTAAGCTTTTAGTTAAAGCGCGTAAAAGGATGTCATATCGATCGATCTATCTCCCAAGAACATATCATTCAAAAACCTAAAACGTATTGCACGTTGCCTTTGTTGTGCTATTAAAGAATGACTATCAAGCAAAATTTTAATCTCGCTACAGAATGCTATTCAACGTAGCGCATTATAGCAACAGTGAAAATCAAACGACTCAATAATATCGAAATATTGATAACTGGCATACCTTCACGTTGTTCGGAACTGTGAGACGTGTTAACAAGATTTTAGATTTGTTACCCGATCTCGTCAACGGCGAATGCAATTTTGAAGTTTAATATCGACGCTCAATTCTTTTATATGCGAAGAAAGTTTGAAAGAAGTCGCCTTACGTCCGTGGGTGCGTTTCCGTTCTCTGCTCCGTTAATTTCCGGCGACGCTTTCAAGCTTCGCAAATTTTCGTAACTGAGGGTAGTAAATAAATTTCATAAAAGCCACCGTAATAACAATAGGGGGCGAGACTTCTGAGGGTTTTGCAAACACGTCGAAAACATTACTTATACACTTGTATCCCTAAACTCTGTCCTTTCTTGTCTCTAGAGATCATTTCAAGTCTTCATCTGTTTTTTAAATGCGATAATGTTTCGTTCTTTTGATTGGGGAAGGCCCAACTTTGCACAGATTAACTAAATTCGAACTAAAAGAGATTTGGCAACTGCAGGAAGGTCGCTAACTATATTGTTCATCAGCTAGATATTTTTATAGAGTATTATCTTCATGAAATGGCTGTGAACTTCATTTTGTCTCGCGTTGGCTGTTAATTTTCATTGCGTTAATTGCTACTGCGCCACCCATTGACACTTTTTCAATAGCGTTTTAAGACAGAAGTGTTATTTTGTGGTGGTGAATAAAGAGCACGACAAACACTGAACGTAAAAGTCACACCACGAGCCCATTCTCAGCTAATTAGAACCCAGTGTGGCAATACAATACAAAAGGGGAGGCTTTAAATTCGTCTTTTATTTCAAAACATGTTTCCTGCCTTTTGTTAGCTACGAATTCGATACAAAATTTCTGTGGCTTTCACAAGCTAAATTTGAGCTTGGCAAAACATTGCCTGTAGCCACGTTGGAACATTTGAGGTTTAACTAGGTCATAAGTGGATGTTAAGTGGACCTCAAGCACTCTCCGAAGAGCTCATGTCCGGTTTCATGTCCGGCCGAGCTTTGGGCTTGGAATTTGGCGAGCGTTACCTTATTTAAAAGACGCCGAATAAAGCGCGTCTTAACCATGAAATATAATGAATAATTTTTATGTTACCCGTAATAAGTTGGTACACCTTCTTAGGAAAAGTTATTTCTGTTTTCCAGTCTGCCCAGTTGTCTTTCTTACATATATCAGGACAAGAATAACTCAACAGAAATGGTTTAAACAACATGTTATCGTCGATAGATCTCAGTTCCGCAATTATGTTGTATTAATTGAAAATCCTTATCCGTAAGATCCGCAGAAAGCGACAAAAAACTTCGTAAAGACTATATCGAATCCTCGCTGAAGTTCACTAAAAGTTGTTGAAAGACTGGTTTTTCGATTGATACGACGATCGTAATATCAGTGATACCGAAATTCCAAGATGTACGTGGCATTTTCATTAATTCAACGAATTTTGCCGTATATACAATTAATTTACCTCACAGCACCACGTAATACATTTTTTACGTTTTCCATGGAAATTTAAGAGAAAGAGCTATATATATATAGCTATCATGTTCAAGCTTTTAGATTTTCACTCTCGTATCTTAACAAAGAGCGTAAAAGAAGCCACTAATTTACTTTGTCTTGTAGCAAGCACTCAACCAATTCTGAATGTAATCATGAGCTCTTTAGTCTTGCGAACGAGCGGATGATGTCGTAATAAATCGACTTTGACTTTAATGCAAAGCAGCGTTCGTTTAATAAATTATCTGGTCTCTTTTATTAAACACTTGAAACTCAATTGTGATTGTTTGATTCTATTGCAAGCCCTAGCCAAGTAATTGTATAAGGAACTTTACTATATAGATAGACTGCTAGTCTACGACTAAGAATTATATTTTTACCGCAAACGTTTCTCTCTTACTGCAAACGTTTTTTCAAAACTTCTTTTTCGTGCACCTTTGATGAACTGTACGTTGTTTCTGAGATAAATTTTTTCAACTGAAACGACAACGGCAACGAGCATCAAGACAGATTTTTACCAGCAAAACTCGCAGTCGTTCTTGCACTGGCGATGGTTGTTCGAAGGTGAATAGCGCTCTCCACTGAATAGTGCCTTCGTAAAATTTCGGTTGATCGTTATGACTATACGGTTGATATCTACAGATTGAAGTCTATCATATTTATCGCTGACCGAAATGGAAGTATCTGAATTTTTTGTCTAATTTTATGAACTTTGAAAAATTCACTATTCGATGGATAGCGCTATCCAACTTTCGAGCAACCGGCCCCTGGTCGCTGGTATAAATAGACATAGTCAAATGTGAAGCCCTCTGAGATCGTGATAAATTTTGCATGCAACTGCAGTGGTCTAGTCGAGAAGAAAAAGAACATGGCTTATAGTCATATGGATTACCAATCACGAATATAGATGCACTCATCGATATATATATGCTCAGTAGTAGTAACCTGCAGCTTAAGTTTCAGACAACCTGCTTGTCAACCTTCGGTTTCTTCCTACACCGCACTCTCGTGTAAATAACCTGCGCCAAGGGAAAACGTGCTCGTCTTCCTAGGAATTTGATGAATGTCGACTCGTATACTGTTTCTTTATGAGGTGTACTTTTAAAAAATTTTACAGCTTTTCCGGCTGTGTAAAACTTACAATGTTTGGTGTCGATAAAAGTTTGGTCAGAGAAGAAAGTGTTGAAAGTTGAAACTCACCCAAACTGAGTTTTTGTATTACAGACTATAGTGTGCCCATGCAACGAATTTCCTGACTACTTGTTTCGGTTCATGCAATTTTCAAGCTGTACTGTGACTGTTTCAGCCCGTAAACTCAAGCAAGTTTCTTTGTTGCAAAGCTGCTTTGACTTAGCTATCGGCAATGTTCTTTATGAGTAACCAGAACAACTTCCGCATGCACATAAAAGTACTTTTAAGGATCGAAATAATTCTGCTATAAAACAGATCACATGACTGATAAAATAGCCAACTTGTCTGGGAAAACGTACAAGGAAAATTCGTTCAAAAAAACCTTCGCTTAAAATTCTTCGCACTGCTGCAGACGAGTAAGTGTTATTTTAGACATGTCGTCTTTTTACAAGTTCAGTTGTTTGGCCGCTGGACTAATTTTTAACGAAAAGTTTAAGTGATCGCGTGACGGCAAGCAAGTGATTTCTATGGCCGTATATGTAATGTACCGGAGGATTACAACTGACTTGGAGTTCTCTCATTTATAAAAATTAGCACTTCTCAATTTAGCGCTTCGACGCCGTTTTAATGTGCGTACAAGAACTCACTAATTCATACCAAAATATAATGGGGATAGAATAGATATAATGGGGAAGAAGATTTTTAGATTTTGCAAATCAAAACGCTATAGAGGCTAAGGCGTGGAATGGCACAACAATGCACGGTGTATGATAGTATGATTTTAGTCGTCTTAAAATACCACTCATTCAGTGAAACGTGAAATCACTCAAATCCGAAACACAATAATTTTAAGAATGCTTATGCCATGTAAAACCTTACCTATACCAATTTTCGTCGTGCTTTCGTAGTATATCCTCCAATACTGAGCAGCCCTATTGTACTTACAGTTTAGACGGACTACAATTGAAGAAGCGAGCGTAAAATAGACCAAGCTGTTCCTTGTCAATTTCCTGCGGAGTTCGATATATTCTTTTGTTTGTCAATTACCAAAAAGTTTGGCACACGGACGTTCTTTTTTGTTGTTTTGATCAAAGTTGATATCTGCGAGTTTTTGGCAGTTTCTATATATTTTGCAAGTGACGTGCAGCGAGAAGTTAAAGTTATGTTGCATGTAAAAAATTCATTGATATTTTTTGACCATTAGAACTTACTCAGCTTAGCAGGAAACCAAAGAAATACCTGTACAAAAAAACGAAGGTCTGTGATCAATATACGTTTCTTTGTGCTTATCCACTTTTCAACCAGTTTCGAATCTGCACGTGTTATGAAATATAGCAATGCCATTGTCAAAAGGTGTCGTTTGGTCTTCTTTGCTTAAAATTTGCAATATAGTTTTTTATATGCTGTCGAAGTCCTTTTTAACGATAAGAGGAGTTGGAAATAATGGATTTTCAGTAGTTATATGAATTATAATGTAGTATAGTATAAAAATAATAAACATGTTTTATAAGTCTCTTACGAAATAACCCATCAAGCGGGCTAGCAAACTCAAGCTATATTGCACGAAATGGGTTGAACCACACTTTTGCAATGTTTTAATTCTAAACAATTGTACGAAGTTGAAGCATATTTGACTATTTGTTGATTGCTCAAACAAAATTGGCTATAAACAATCATTTTCCTCTTTACCTTCCAGCTTTTACCAACCTGACTCAATTGATAATGGTGGACACTACAGTATAGTCTGCTGCATTTGCTGTGGAAAGTTACTTTATCACTTACCGCTGAATTACTTTCACAAAGTTGTAGACTAAAATACATATGAAAATTGATTTTGCAGTACTCTTTTAATTTTATGAATTTAGCAACATTTTACAAGGCCTTCCTGTTTCTTGTCTATATAAAATGTTATGCATGTATGTATATTGGAAATTAAGTACGTTTTGTATTTTACTGATACAAATGCAATGCGTAGAAATAACAAGTAGTACTTAGGTAATACCGGTAATGAAATTGTATAAATGAAATTTTGTTGAGAACGGGGTGCAGTTACTACGGAAAGTTTGAACAATCTCACGGAAATTAAAAAAACACATGAAGAAAACGTTGCGGGAGTTAAGGAAAAGTCCAGGATGTTCGCACACAAGTTTAATAACGTCCGAAATAACTTGCAAAAATAAAAAAAAAACATTGGGAAACAATATGCGTGTTAATGTCCGTAGGAAATTTGATGTTCATTTCTGCTTATATTATTTTATACTAGACAAAATATTGAGTCAGCTTTTTTCGGTGGTACGCATTCGGAATAATTACGTACGCTTACGCTTATTTTTAGTTTGAATTCTTCGTAGACCGACTGTTGTGTTGTTCCTTCGAAAAGTGTTGTTTGTTTGAAAAATACAAACTTTGTATTTTTGTATTTTTTGTTTCTTGAAGAAACAATGAAGTAAACTGGTTTCCATAAGTCGAACAACTCCCCCCCCCCAAAAAAAAATCTTGGGTTATCTACGAAATTATTTTACTTTTTTATAAATTTAAGATTAAGTTATAACCGAAAAGATGATTTGAACTGGTTGGTTACATGCAAAAGCAGCATATATTGGTGGAGTGATACAAGATATTGATAAGACTAGTTAGTACGATGAAGTACTTGTTTGCTAAGTTAGTGCATTTTACGGTTGACTTGTTCGTTTTTAATTCGATCATTGAATTGAATCCAGGTCAGTTAATCAGCGCTGGCGGCCATTTTTCGACATTTTGAAATGAATATTAAATGTTTGAAATGTTCGCGAGACATTTTATCTTTGTTATTAAATTGAGTGTGAGCCAAGGCTGTGACAATTAAGTATATACGGTACGTGATTAATTTTTATTTGTACAGTCGTAACTGAAGGTCAAAAATAAAAACAATTAAACGATATTAATATCCATTTGTCAGCAACTTGTGTATTTCGATTGCAGAGTGCAAATATGTATCAATTTAGCTGGCAATTTTCGATTCACAGTCTTTGATTGTTTTAACTAGTAAAACATATTAATCAAAGTTTGTAAACTGCTGTGCCAAGTCTTTATGTTTCACAGAGTAGAGCACAGCAGGTTTTCTGAGCACTCGACTGGATACCTTGAGGGAAAACAGTGCATCATTGTGTCTGCTGTCAATCTCCAGGGTTTAGGAAAACACCATGCGTTCTATGTGACACAAGCATCGGCTGTGGCTTTTGTGAGCAGCTCACCAATTAACACGCCCATTCAGCCATTCCTGCTGTTTGAAGTTCTCGTTACTTTCTGCTTTTTTCTATTTTTGAGATAAAACATATAGAAGATTTCAAACGCTGTAGTAGCAGGAACAGTTTATTCTGTTTCAAAATATTCCGTAAATATAGGTAGTATTTTGAAACTTTTGATTGACTACTATATTGCATTGTTTTGACGTACTCATGAAAGTTTTAAAAACTCCCACGGAAGCATGCAAGCGTTTTATCATCTCGAAATATTTTCCACTATGAAGCCTCCTTTTACGGCGGTTTTTCTCATAAACTGTCGCATGATGTTGCCATGTTGCACGAAGTGTGTTTATCTTATCCTGGCCTGGTAAGAGCATGAGCAAGACACAAGTCAATCCATGGCTCGTATTTAGAAGACAAGTTGATCAGGCTGTGATCAATGGTTATGTTCAACGTTTGTCAAAAGTTATGTTCGCTTATTTTCTTTATTGTTCAGTGACGTTACTGGGGAATAGCCACGCGTTTTTTCCTCCGCGGTTGACGTTCTGATATTGAAGGACTATTTGCACTTAATTTACACCACACAAAATGTGAGGCGGAATGAGGCGGTATAATTGAGTATGTCTGTAACCTCAAGAATCACCTATTGACGCAAGCATTTATGTTTCTCATTCGAAACTTCGACCATTAACATTCAGCTCTTGGCAAGTAAACTTTGCGGTTGGAAAGCAGCGCGTTGCAGCTGTTAAATTGAGAAGTGGTTGATTGCTAATTATAGAGTTATAGCCTACCTTGGTTTTAGAGTCATATTAGCATGCATTATCTTGTTTGTGCAAACATTATAGATTCTCCAGCACGTTTTCTTATCTTTTGCCTGCGCTATGAATACAGTCTTTAGTTGTGTACGATCACGTGACTCTCCACCAATGACGGACAGCAAACAACGTAGAGAACGAATGTTTCCACTTTGAGCAAAATGTACAACGAAGAATGGAAACGAATATCTCATTAACCGTCTCTAAACCTTTAAACTCAACTGCAAAGTTTTTAATGTTCTTAATTTTTTTATTAACTTCGTTATTCTCTGAAATCTCGAAATTACGTAATTGCGAACAATATATGCCAGACTATAAATTGCATTCTTATATTCAAGACGTCACAGGGGGTAGTTTTTCTGTCAAAATGAACATTAGTAATACGTTAATATAATTAGCTAATTAAATATATTTCTGTCGCTGACATGCACACGAACATTTAATATAGAGTGTTGTTACGTAATCAGTATATTGTTGACTTGACAATCTCTAAGAATATGATAAAGAAGTAGTTGAATTGGTACTTCAAAACAGTTATCAAAAACCAGTCAATGGTGACCTGTCTTTGCCCTTCAATGTCTTCACTGATCCTCTTAATTAAAATATGAACTGGAACTCCAAACTGTTGATGGCTGCAATCTTTTTTTCATCTTTCTTCATCAGCATCCCATCACTACCTCAAAACTCGTTAGCAGTTTATTATTATTATGTGCTTGTCATCAATGGAACATCCTACATTTCATTGCGATATTGTACTTCTAGTATTCAATCAGTTCTAAAAAAACTGGCGTTTATATCGTGCACGCTGGGAAAGGCTAATGGCAGTAGTGTCAATTCTAAATCGCCAAAACTGAAGATGTGACTAAAAAGGCCACAGATGCCATGGACACCAATATTTCTACTTCCGCCTTCCTAAAACTTGAACGTTTCAACCTAGTTGCTTAGGATTAGTTTGAATACATAAAAACTGTAAGATGTAATTGCCGAACGTTTTGCCGTCATCAGTTAATTTTGTGAAGCCTAGCTGAAGGCTGAAAGTCTCTACGATACTAGGTGTAACGCTGACCAATGCAAGCTCCAATTAATCCGCTTGCGTACTACAATCTGTTGGCTCACTTGCTTTGCTTCAGGTGCATGCGTAAAATCATTATGTTGTTGCAATGTTGATAAGAACAGGATGCAACAATGTTGTGCTGCACCTGTTGTTCACAGCTGTGAACAATATTATTCACCAGTGTTGCACCCGATCAAAAATAAACAATATTGTTCAATATTGATGACAACCAAAACAATACGTACAGCACATTTGTTATATCCTGTTTTACCGCAGGCTCATAACTTTTAGCTGTGCAGTTACAGTTAGGGTAGTCTGTCACACACATGCAACACAAAATCGCAAGCTAATAAATTTTGATTCCAGAATTTGAACTGAAAGTGCGTGATCAGTGGAAGTCAAGTTCCTTCGTGACCAGGAAAATCTTCCCACTTCAGTAAAAGTAATTTCAGATGAAATAGATGCCACAGTTCTCCATCTACGGTTTCATTTTTAAAATTTGTTTGTGTTAACCTGTTCTTGAGTTCGTTTTCAAAGAGTTTTATCTACTCCCACTCCTCTTATAAACCACAACAACAACTTATCGCAATATTGACCCATCATTATAACTGACTGTTTGCGCTTCCCGTGAACTTTTTGAATATGGTCATTGCTTCTTTTTATTTCAAGATACTAATTTTAGCTGGTGAAGTATAGAACAAGAATTAATATACTATTTTGGTTTGACAAAACTGTTTCCAGTTAGCTGCATATGAAAACAAATTAACAATTAAGTAATACTTGCTGTCGTTGGTTATGAATTTGATAAATGCTGTGAAGCAAAATTCATTTGATAAGTGGGTTTCGCTGTGTCACGTGGAAGCCAATGGTGGTCAAATTCAAAAGTTTATACTCTAATAATAGAAAGCATATCAAACTTACTCACCCTATTTTGAGTTTTTCTCTACGTCCAAGAGTACTGCAAAGATTTAGCCTCATTATTTCGTGATAACTGCAATTTGACCACCAGCTGCAGTCGTCCAAAAGTGCTTAGTGAAATCCAGCGAAAGAGATATGGTTTTATGAGACTTTAGGCTGTGTTTTACTTTTGCGTTTTTGAGACAAACGTACGCACGTAAAATTGTGAATTCCTAAAAATTTTGCGTGATTTAAAATAGTTTCACGAAGCAAACACGCAGTTGTCTAAAACGCTAACTTCTAGACATTTCCTCTTGTGGTGGTTTACAAGATGATGTTTTGTTACGATTTAAATTTTTACGTAAGAATGAAAAACGCATAACCGCACCGTAATCTTATAAGATATGTTATAGATCTTGTACTAGAAATAAATATGTTAGTTTACTGAACGCTAGAAAGAAACAGACGACCTAACGGGGAGGGTGTAAAAGTTGGGAGTAACCTTTTTTTACACGAGGCAAGCGATATAGGATGCGTTTGGGTCGAATGTAATTCAGAAGACTTTCATTGTATTTTATTCGACTGAAATTCGAAGCAAATTTGCTGCCGAGTTATTCGGCGAATTTACGTGGCAGAATGTCTCCATTACAAACTAAATATGGCGCCAATCAGTTGCTCAGTTTTCCTTATCACTGCATGTTACAAAAAAGACTTCTTTTGCATCGAAGAGGAAATTCCAGATGGAATTTATTATTTTTTCATCTCAAGAAAAGGGCCTTATACGGACATGTTGTTTGCCAACTACATCTTAAATATATTCGTCGTTTAATTCGGCGACGAATTGTCGTCGCATTATCCGTTCGAGCAGGACGGATAATGCGAGTTATACGAATTTAATTCAAGCTGTCGAATTCAATCAAGCTGTACGACGCAATTCTGTAAAATAATATTGAAGGAATTAAATTCGTCTGAATTAAGTTCGACATAAACGCATGGTATAGCGCCTGCCTAAATAATTGTTTTGGAGACAAATCATCGCTTTTTGGAAAGACCAGTAGGGCCACTTGGGGTAAAGAAAAGCGTGACGTTTTTCACTGTTGATCCCAGGTGTCTTGCGCAGCCTCAGTAAAACAATTTATAGTTGACTAGGTGGCTGTCGTTTATGACAATTATGTCGGCAGCCAGTAAACAGGGCAAGGGTTTTGATGCTGAGTAGCTCTATTGGTTGTTTCATGTACTGTGGTTCCTGCATGGCCACACCCTCTTTGGTCAAGGCTAGGGTCCCCCTGAACTTCTTAGTGGCACCAAGCCCCCCAGTAAATCAATTTCTGACTGAACGTTGTGCACATTATTCCGTGATAGCAGTGATGAACTTTGGTCTTATACAGTTTGAAGTAATAGTGTAAAATGAACAGTAAAGTCTCTACTACCAGTGTATGAAACACGGAGTGCCAAGGTGAAAAACAAGGGGCCAAACAGAAATTTTGACCCACTTTAGAGATGTTTGTTACTGGTGTATAAACACCTCAGTTTACTGTATTGCTTCTCAAGCAAACTTATATTAAAAAGTAAATCAAAAAGGAAGTTATGTACGTTACTGATTTTCTTTGTGCTTTGTTCGTGAATTACTATGAGTTTGAGAATGTATTTTTGAGTTTCTGTCAAATCAATCATGAAAGACAAAGTCAATGCCAGGCCCCAACTTGAAAAATGTTCAAAGTATAGTGTTATTGATCACAGCACTCAATTATACGTGATTTCTATTAAGTCAAATTTTCATTTAGGCTTCTTTATCGCTTCCTTAATCGTGCTCATCCACTTAGTGGCAGTTTCGCTTACATCAGGAATTCCAGTATAATTTTGCTGCACATAACTTCCAGCCAATGTTCCAACAAGTAGTCCTAAGATTAAGTTCTTATTTATATGCGATAATATTACTCCAGCAGCAAAACCTTTCAGAAACGACCCGCTAATTTCTCTTTTCTCCGAACTTTTCGTGTTCGCAGTGTTGCTGTCGTCGGCCATATTGGATTTCAATACAATACTTCATGTAAATATGAATCTTATACGGCGATTTTTGCTCGGGAATCGATATGCGATTTTTCTCCTCTTAGCGTATATGATCGAGTAGGTTGACTGGCGAGTGTAATAGCGAAATTGTTGGAACAAGTATATTCGCCAGTTATCCACTCTATCACATCGTTCAACACGACCAAAATAGCATCAAAAATCGCTTGTGTAAATGGTCCTTTAAATTTTCAGAATAAACTGGTAATGAATAAATGCAATATTTGTTATTATAATACGTTGACGTTTTGGATTAACCAATCCAACGTCGCGAAGCTTCTACGTTCCGCAAAGTCGTAGAAATGCTTAGTTTGCCGGCGTTTAGCTCCCGCGTCGTCGTGTTATAGCGCCGTGGATCGTAAACTCTCTAGTAATAAAGACAGTCAGGACACTGCAAGTTGCAAGAAAATAGTTGGTTGTGCAAGGAGCCCAGTTTAGAGTTCTCCAATATTCAATGATATTGAAGTTTGAATCAATAATGCGATCACAGAAATTAGCTATAGACTATAAATCACTAGTCAAGAACTAATAAAATATTACAAGTTTGTATACATGGCAATTGACCAATTGAATGTTTAATCACTTTAATGGTTATACTTTTTATACCTTTTATACCATTTAACACCATTACATCTGTATAATTATAAGGAAAAAAGTCTGAAAGGAATGTACTTTTGTATTTCGTTCTGTTATGATTACGCTACTTTTATTATACGCTAATACAGTGTTTTTCCTTGTCAATCCCTACGCACAATAGCATTCGCCTAAAGAATTTCTCTTCACCATTTTATTTACTGGACATGATGGATTCTTGACGCATTGGCATAAACACGTTTTATGGTCGAGTGTGTTGAGAGCAGGTGATCCACAGCTGTATGGCGATTTGTAACATACGCAGTCACACTTATTCTTATCGAAATATGATATTCTGCTCCTATGCTTGTGATAGCATAGTCTGCTACCAGATGTATGACTTTCACCACAAACACACTTGCATTCAGTGTCGTCCCACTAAATTGATGGAGAAAAAGAAAGGTCAAAACTTGAACGACAACATGACTCTTTTGCTCTTCAAGCAGGGGCGGATCCTAGGACTTTAGCAGAGAGGGTGGCTAAGGGCAAAACCTGAGTTTTTAGGAGCATTTGTGCTTTCCAAGTGCCTTCCTCTTAATGAGTAAAATGGTCTGGCGTTACACAGAACAAAATTAATAAGTTGCTAAATGGCGATTGCACCAGAAAAGGAGTTAAACAAGAGTTTTAGTTATATCATTTATATGTATACGAAGATGATATCATAACGTAGCTGATTTGTGTATTCTACACAGTTGATATCTCAAGTACAAGTTGAGATATCAAGAAACAAAACGCCGTGATGATTGATTTTGAATTGATTTTTAATTTTCACGCATGGTATTGTTTACACTGCCACAATATACATAACTGGGCATAAGTTGGGATGGAGGGGAGGATCACATTTTTCAGATACTGAGTCTGAGAAGGGTTGATTTGTCAAGTGATTGATATTCGTTTTCGTAAAATTGCGTTCTCGATGTAGGTCACAAACACTGCACTGTTTGCGCGCATTAAAGTAGAGCATTGTTAATGCACATGTGCACAACAGACTATGACAAACATGTGTGTTCGTCCTTCTGGAATGCTGAATCCACCAGAATAAAAAAGGATGGCGGTTTGTCGTTTTACCACAAAACTTTCAATTTCGTTGTTCAAGGAATGCATAATTATGACTTCTGTTTTGAACTTATCCACCGTTTACGCTAAACGCGCTTCGAACAGTCGGCCCGTGCTACGGATGATTAATTTTCTGCTTGACAACTTTGCTGACTGTCGCTATCATTTTTGTAATGGTCAATTACAGGAAACAATCCAATGTTTCGTGGACGAATTGCATTTTGTTTGCAATCTCATTCGTTCGTTGCATCCTTTGGTTCAAACTTCACTGTTTTCGGTGTTTAAAACAGAGTTGCCTGCAGAAAGCTGGTATATATATCTAGCCTGTGCACAGACCTAGCAACTATCGTCTATTTGTGTATTATGGGATTGGGGCACATAAGGGCTAAACAGCTGTACTCAGGCTGAGACAGGCGACCAAATAGTTTTGGCATCTGCATATGGAGTTTAATCTTTACGGAAAGGCGTCATCTGCTTTACAGACCAACTTGAATCAGTCTAAGCGTAAACTGGAGTCTGGGGAGAGTTTACAGCATTGAAGGCTTATATAGGCTTGGCTGGGCAAGAATATATTTGAAAAGATATATTTACCACAAACGGTTGAGGACATGTCTTAACAGATGGACATTCGCATTGGCAAAATTTCTTGTTGAGAATTTTGTTCGTCTGGTTGCATTCTTTCTCAGTCACGGCGCACTGGCAGTCACACGCTGTGTGAGCCTGCAATTCCACGATGTTTATTTGAATATTTCCAGTACTACGTTTTTTCAACTCGTGACTTGGCTCTAAAATTAAAAATAGAAAAATTATTATGAATGGAAATTACATTATGCAAGGTGAATAAAACCCTAAATATAGATTAAATTAGCTACTGATTCGTGGAACCTTCATCTGTGAAGACTGTGATTCAACGCGCCAGCAGTAGTCATTGAGCCATTAGGGAGATTTTGATATGACTAAGAATACGACGGCGACTACGAAATGTAGCTTTTAGCGGGATAGCACCATGTTTTGCTGTCATGACGCCGGAGTACGACTAAAAAACTGTAGCCGTCGTCTTTTTTAATACGAAACGTTGCTAGAAATGTTTACAAGATTGTTGCGTAGACTACGAATTTAATCGAAAGTTTCGTACGAAACAAGACGACGGGAACGTGTTTTAGTCGTACTGGAGGGCAACGAAAGCAAAACATGACCATATTCACGCCAAAAGCCAAATTTCGCAGTCATCGTCGTACTCGTAGTCAAATCTAAAGCTCCCTATTGACATTGTGCTTGAAGCGTAAAGAAAGCAATGGGGCAATGTCACAGTGCACTGACTGGCATTTGACGGGAACAGTATATCGCAAAAATAACTCGCTAGTGCCGGCGTTCACATGGGGGACTGGTTTCGCGAAGTTACAATTTTGAATTCTCTACCATTTGCGGTCTTGTTTGCTCTTAAAACTTCTTAGACTTACAGATTTGAGTAATCCTGTCCTAGCATTGTTGTTGCGCTAAGGTCGTCTGTAAATGGTTGAACTTTAAGTCGTAACTGTGCCGAACCGGTCCCGTGTGAACGGGGGCGAACCTGAGCGAGTCCCATAGTTTGGGCCTAACTGATTGTTTGGCTTTGCCATGTACAGTGATTTATGATTGGTTACAATAGTTGCGTGGCACTGAGATTGTCATTAGCGACATTTAGAAAACATGACGGCATTCAGTGAGACGGCTTTCGTTACACTAGGTGGACTGACAACGATTGGTGCGCATGTGCAGTCACCTTTGCTTCGCCGTCCTGCTCTGTTAACAACGTGCTTTGCCTGAGTTTGCCGTCATCTAGAAAACGTCGATGTCTTTGCAGAGTAAAATACGGGTTTTTACGTTAAGACGAAAGGAACACGAGCGTAAGTGTTTCTACAATGTGTATAGTTTATGAAAACAGTACAACATTTATACTATTTGCTCTAATATACCAAAACTAGTTCTTACACCATGGCGATTCTTTCCCGCCGAAAACATGTATGCAGCTAAAAGCCGTCTATATGAAAACCGTCGCCAGTCACCCTAAAGGATGCAATTAAAGGTGACGAACGATCTTCTCGCCCCTGTCTCTGGAGTGGCAAACACGTCGTCGCCATTGACAGTTGGTGGAGGACGACGACGTGTTGTTTGTGAGAGCGATATTGTAAACAGCAGGGTTTGCATTCGTTTCATTTTTTAGTTACTAATTTAACAACTACAAATACTACTCCATGCGGGTACTTTTGGACCAAAAGTATGTCCTTATACTAAAATATTTATTCGAGAAGAATTTGTGCAACGGAAAAGACTAACAGAACAAACGCATATCATTAGGAAAAGACTTTTGTGGCAGTCTGAATGTGGCCACAAAACGATATATCGTATGCAGTATACCTTTCATTTGTGCTAATTCGTTCATGACATCACGTCTAGTCCTGCCATTATGGTAGGGTACTCTGTAAGTGGTGAGACGTACTGCAACCGTATGTGCTGCACGACAAGCTAGGATATCACGTCGCACCATGCATGAGCCAATGCAGCGAGGAATCATCACAGCATGTGGCCAGACCAATGCATTCTCGCTCAAAGGCGGCTGGTCCAGAAAATGTATGTAAGGGCGTACAATACATCCTTGGGCATCGAGATTGAGCATACCTAAGCGGAATGTACATGCATGTTTCGACTATCCTCAACGAAATGTGCAAAATAAACAACGCCGAGTGTTCAATTCTCTGATACGGCAGTTTTCACCCGCACGTTCACGTCCAAAAGTTTGAGCCGTTCAAAATTTTGCACTTGGAAAAAGATATCAAAGCTAACATATGAATAGTTACATAGCTAAATGCAGCAGACTAGACAACTTTGCGCCGTGGTTGATTTCATTCTATTGCAATTTAAACTTTAACGCGCGTGTGACAAATTGTAGCTTCCGAAGCAGTCGTCTAATTTTTTGTGGGAAAAAGTGCGTGTCAGAAAAATAGTGTATGGGGGAATAAATGAAAGGCAGCGGGGAAAGAGGGAAAATACATCTCCTTTTCCTCTGCCGCCTTCCAACTCCTCGCCGTCTTTCACGTTTTGTCGCCTAATTTTTTCGAGTCGTAGTTATTCCCACAAACCATAAGCGACTCCTTCGCGGGCTGGAAAAACCGTCGTTACTTATAAAAACGAATTTCTGACGCGCGCACACGCACGCACGCACACACACCGACACACAAACGCACAAATTAAAATGCTAGAAGACTTATCTTGTAAACAACCACTGTAAAAACACCTAAGAGTTTTCCATTTTGAACAATCATAAGTTTATTTGTCCGTGTATTTTTAAAAACTGCAAAATTTTGAAGGGCAAAGTGCGTGTAAAAAAGCGTACTGGTATGCAGCCCAGCTTGTACTCTGTATGACGTACTTTTGTCTAACTGAGGTCCTCCTGAGCTTCGCGACTTAAGCTGGGCAACACGTTCCATTTGAGAGGGAAGAAAGCCATCCTTTTTTGCCGTGTCGTACATTGACATCGTGCGAAGAAAATCATCAGTTGAAGATAGCTTTCGCATCATAGAAATCATTGATTGTGGCATCTAAAAGAATGACATGGAATTGTTTTCGCAACGTAATTTATTTCTCACCTTTTAATTGAAATGGCAGGATCTGTCGCCTGTATTTGCGACTCTTGGTGACAGCCGAAAGTGTGAGTGAAATTGAGCGAAAGCTTCGAGGAAATTGAACTGCGTGTACAGTTGCCAGACTCCTTTTAGAGTATTGTGCACCAGTATCTTATCATTTGCGCTATCCGATTATTTCTGTTGGAAATTATTCATATCAGTGCTCAGAAACCAAGGCATAGTTTTACCGTAGGGGAGGTCCGTACTGGAAGTAATAGTTCAAGTACAAGACTGAAGACTTTACGTAATAGTTCAAACACGAGTAGGAGAACTTCCTCCGATTTCGAAACGCCGAGAGGAGTTGAAGATACGAGGCAAAACCGAGTATTTTTCAACGAACTTCGAGGCGTTTGGAAATCGGAGGAAGTTCTCCTTACGAGTGTTTGAACTTGCTTCAAAAACTAAGAGGTAGCTATTTTGCTAGAAAATCGATGTGAAAGTTGGCTTAAATTATGTAATTTCTTCCTCCGATTTCCAACCTTTCTCCACGGTGCTGATTTTCTTTGTTTTTGGTTGATGAATTATTAATGAGTATTTGAAATATATATAAAATTTAAAAAAGATTTGTTTGTAAAAGATAAAGAGTGCTCGACACAAAAGAACAGAGCAAAATATATTTATTTATAAATTCATATTTATTTAATCTTAAAATAGCATCGTCGCTACACGGTGTTTCACGCCGAAGTGATCTTCAGACGACTGAACCACTGGCCGTTAAGTAACCTAAACTTAAAGGTCAGTGGACTGAACGGCTCATGTTTGTATGCGCCATATTATAACCACTTAATATAACGTTTTATACGTGTGCGCAAGTTCCGAGTTCCTGTTGAAGATTTTGCTTAACGGATTTGAGCGTGGGAAGTGCTTATCGATCAGCTTCAAAAACGATCGCCCAACATCTATTTTTATACTCTTGCTATACTGGGGATTAAACCATATGATGTTTCTTCTTCGTTGTTTATTACGGGAAGTTGATTTGGTTGAGTTAAGTGAGTATTTCATCTTTGCGTTGTAGTGGCTTCTTTTAAGGGCTTCTCATAGCACGGTGCACATGATTTGAAGGATGAGAAGTCAGACGAGAGAGGTGAAATTCGTTTGTTTACTGAAACTGGGAGTTGTTTAATGACGGAGGGAGGATGGTTAGAGTTTCTGTCGATGTAAAGAGGCTCGTTGTTCGGTTTCCTGTATGGGGAATATTCGTTGTTGTTGACGAATATCAACGTCAATCGTTGTTGACGTTACAATGGGAAGCTATGATGGTGCTGAAGTTTGTGATCTTGTTGGGTTATACATCCTGGGCAAACTGAAAGATAAGTTTGGCAAAGATATCGGCTTGTATAGAGATGATGGTATAGCGCTCCTGAAAGGCACAAACGGCAGAGCAGCTGACATAGCTCGGAAAAACCTGCACGAGATCTTCCACCAACTCGTGCTTAGAATAACTGCCGACATCAACTTCCACACCGTCAACGCCGTTTCCGGCTGACGTGCTTGCATGTTATCATTATTATTTTACTTTCAGCCAAGCAGCAGTCCTCTTAATACTGGTTGATGCTGAACCGTGGTCAGCTTTATATACAAAATATCTTCAGTAAGTAGTTTGGCACAGGGAATGCAACAGTTAGAGAAGGGGGGCCAGGGACGCCGGAACCACGGGGGCAGCTGCCCCCTTTCCCTTTGCTAACGGGGGCAGCTGGGACAGCCATGCCTTTGGCTCAGAGAGATTATTGTACAACCTTAATTTAATTTTTTCAGAAAGTAATTTATTCGAAGGAAACGAAACATGGGTTTACGAACTTATACGCTTAAACAGCATCTAACATATGAAAATGTATTTTTGCCATAATATATTACTAAAGACTGGCGGTTTTCCGAAGTTTAATCTTTTTGCTTGTTTACCAAAGTAAAATAAACTGTCCTTTCTCGAGATGATGCCCCCCCCCCTTTGCTCTACATTGCTTCCGGCGCCTCTGGGGAGGGAGGCAGTGTCACACTCTGCTCGTTGCGAACGATACCACATTTATTTCGAAAAAAATGGCGATTTGAAAACGTTGTTTTAATTGTTAAAAGTAATCCGTTGATTTTCCACTTTTTCGTGGGAGTTCTGCAATTTACACAAGACAATTGTTTTCTTTACAAGCAAATTACATTTTCACGCAAATACAACTATTATATTGTTTATATCAATTGTGTTGTTACAAAATATCTATCACTGCTACGCTGATTAAGCTTATTATTTACGTCGGAAATTTGTACCATCTTTTCTGGTTCAAATCCAAAGACGTGCAACGACTAAATAGTTACTGATACCTAGGTTATTAGCCAATGTAGGCCGACTATTGCACTTTACATACAGAACTGTTGATGAAAAATTACATGGAAAAATTACAATGAGAAGATTCAGAAGAGTCAATACAGATGAAGTGGCCTTATATCAAAAATACCTCTCCAGTACCTGTTGACGAATACTTGGTGGGGATCGTTTTCTTCTCGAAGTTGCATCCAATCATCCATTTTATCGTATACCGACTTGAGGTAATCCAAGTTGAAGACAACTTTGGAGTCATCTTTATCCTTGAGCACCTGGTTCGGTTCGGGCAAGTATTTGCCCCAATGGAGGCGCACGGGCGTACCTTCGCTTTTCATAGGCAGCAACTCATTCCACATGTAGGTGAAATAGTCTCGAGCTTTACCACATGGGTTGTGATTGAACCAATAAGGATCCACGCGTATCATGTCCTGTCCATAAGACATGCTCAGCCAAAAATTTGAGTTTTTGGCTGGATAAATTTCGACGGCAAAGTTTCCGGCCGCCTTTTGACCGCTGTCTGTATCATCATAGAGTCTAAAAGGAGAAATAACTTTACATATCATATAATTAACAGCCTGATCTTTCTTCGTATCATAGAAAAATCTCGCCTGTTGACAATGTCATTTGGACACTAATGCAAAAGTTTAACGATTTTTTGTTGGTGCACAATATGCAATGGGGAACTAGATGTAACATTTTGTTCACGTACGAGATTCAAGGGATGGCATTTTGCTGTTTTGACATCGAAGTCACGACTTCTTCACAAATATTGTCTTGTATGTTTGTAAGCAGAGCAATCTATCATATTCGTCTACAAGATTTCCAATCTCAAGTTCTTAGAATAAAGATCTCCTTTTTCAATTTCATTTGATATTGGACTTACCACTACAT
>JAODVM010108756.1:0-16016 GCA_025400095.1 Phenganax marumi | reverse complement strand
TTGAAATTAGCCTGTCTAGTTTCATAGCCATGCACAACGTTTACTTTAGTAAAGAGATCAATCAGATACTCTGGCAGGATGCTGTTGTTGATCTGATACATTATGGTTCGTAGCTGGTTATTTCTTCTTTCACTAAGATTAGGTAACTTTAAATCACTGAGTATATCTACTGCCCTGTAGTCATAACCACGCTTTGTAATAATGCGTACTGCCCTATTTTGCAGACGCTGCAATTTATTTTGCAACGTAACTCCAAGACAGCCCAATTTCATTGAACAACAAGATTGACGTGATGGTTCCAAGCCACTGCCCCTCTATATGAAAACGATTTTTTTCCGAAATTTGTATTGCGCTTTCGACAATAATTTAAACTTTTTTTGCTCAGAACAATTTAGACGAAGCAATGGTGGAAGAACGTCAAAAATCTCGAGATGACGTCGCTGCGATAAAAGAGAAAACGAAGGAAGAGATCTGGCAGTATGTGAAAGACAAAGAAAAGGTTTGTGGTGCATAGATAGTTACACGACGGCATGCATCTTACTTTCATATGGTGGACTGTTTTGTAGACCGTCATGGCTCATATATATACCAAGCTATTTTTAGTTTGTTCTAATGTTTGAACGATAGAGTCAGCATGAGCTAACCACAAATCCACAAATTCAGCATAAACTATAGTTTTAATTCCAGTCGAGAAAAATGCCATAAACCGTTTGTTTCAGATATAGCATTCTTGAAGAAGGTGACTTTGCTATAGTAGCGAGCTTAAGCAAGCGGCGTTTTTGACAACACGGACGTCGACCGGAAGTATAAACTTGACGTTTTCAACCAATCACCGTGCTTGACCCAGGCCTTTGACGTTGCTCATACCGTTCGCATGGTCGAAAATGTTGCTTGCTTAAGCTCACTACTGTAGAGTGCGCTGTGCGGTAATCTTAGCATTTCTTGAAACTTTTTTTAGGCTGACGAAGCTGCGCGGCTACGAAGTTATCAAAGCATGGACCTTTTTCTGCAGGGAGTGCAATCTCAGCTTCGCTCTCTTATTAATAATAGCGAACTCTCCCCTTCATCTTAAAGTAATTGTCGATTTTCATGTTTCGCGCACGAATACAATTCTTTACCTGATCCTAATCCTAATCCTAATCTTAAATGTACTAATCAGTCCGTGCGTGAGACATGAAAAAATAATCTAATTTTTGCATTATCAATATTGTAGAATATGTTTCGCAGATTTTTCATACAATTAAAATGTTTTACTAATATGTTGTATTCAGTCATGTGATTTTGAGATTTTAGATGACGGGCAAGTATGTCAAAAGCGGCCGTCAAAAACTTTTCAGTTGACTTCAACCGATAGTTTAAAACATATAGGTTCGATCTCTTTTTAATTTATTGTGGTACACTCCACTCAACAAAATTAGGGCTTGCCCGTCATTTTGGTTAAAAATCAAGTGATTGCAAATAACCTATATCAAATAGGGCGCTCTCAAAGGACGTAATTGTATATCCCGATCCCTGCATTAGCTAGTTTCATATTTGGCTTCTATAATGCTATTTTTCATCGCCTTTGCTTTGCCTGCGTGGGCAAAGCGTGCATCATCACACTCGCGCTGTAACGGACTGATACTGATAACTACAACGCGTACTTAATTATGTATGCTCCGCACTGAAATTTATGTATGCGAATTTTCTACCGTATAAATCACCTATTTTACGACTTCAGTCTTATTCCAGCCATCTATTAAGATCAGTGACCTCGGTGTATGCAAAAAATACCTAGACATAAATGTCAAGTACTGTTTCTTTTAGCTACGAAAATCTTCCACGGCAAGTAGCAGTCAATTAAAAAAAACAATTACATGAATATTCTTGTCGCAGTTATTTATTGAGATCAGTGACCTCGGTTTGTGTAAAAATAATTGAGACTTAGATACTGCACAAAAATGTTTCTAATGACGAAAAATTGTCCACCACAATTAAAAGTGATTGAAAAAAATGTGTCAACATTGATTGTTCTTCTACCAGACACTAAATAAAATCAGTGACCTCGTTTCATGCAAAAATATCTATACGATAGTCTTCCACTGAAAAACTGGAGGAAAAAATAATTGCAATACTTGAATGATAATTGTACTTTGTATACGCAAACGAAATCTTGCCTTGCCGACGCTTTGTGTTTGTTCGTGTTTTATGCGCTTTCAATTTTATGCCAAGTTGCCATGGTGCACAGTCGCCAGAATTCCAATGGACGCAGCACGACTACTCCACCACTTGCTGATTTAAGAATGTTATAATAGGTAATCACTTGTCGTGAACTACTCATTTTATGGTTCGGTTAATGAACACTTTCCTCCTGCAAAAGATTCCTTCGGTATACAACTAAAAGTGCTGTCGACATGTAACGAAGCTAAATGAACAAAGTTTGGCGAAATATTTGGAACAGTTCGGAAATATTTCCTGGTTTGACTTTCAAAGTAAGTCATGTGATTGCTATACTCCTATATGATGTAGATCAAATGTAATTTTCCAATGCAAAAAGCGAGTGAATAAACATTAGATATTTCGCTTTTTTCATGATGTGCGATGCCATTAATAGTTGGCAATGCTCCGTTTATAAAGTTTTAAATAATGATAACCGTAGAGCTAAAGCGTAAAACGATTTAGTTCATAAGTCGTTGGAATGAATAAATTTATGCGTACGATGCCCTTCGCGCGACGTTTCTTCTTTATTGCTCAATACTGAGGCTTGAATATAGTTCACTGAATTTTCGTACGCCTCTCTGAAGTATATACCCATTGAACAACTAAGACAAGATTGCAAGTGCAGTCTATAAACAAGCCATAATTGGCATAAAACGTCGATCAAATACCCCATTAAACATCAAGTATAGCTAAGGCAAGGCGTCTAAAGGAGGCCCCTATAGTCTTTGTCTATTCATGGTAAAATATATTGCTAAAAGAATGAAAAATTTATGAACTTCTTGCAGACAGAGATTTTTTGATTCAGTGTAAAATGGTATGTGTAGGTTTATGCAAAACCACCGCCCTTAAGTGTTGCAAAAACATACCACGCCTTATGTCGTTGCAATGAAAATAGGAGAAGTGTATGACTATTTTCGGCGCAAAAATTTTGAATTTGGCGTTTATGCATGATCTTTTGAAAAGCAATGCACTGTACTACAATATTTTTGCAAGTTATTATGTTATATATGAACAGTCTTTGTATTTACCGCATCTTCAATTCGAAATTTTAACTCCATTTTTGAGATTCATCGAAGTGTATCGAAATTAATTACTTTCCTACAAATACATACGTAACTTCATTTTGACACGCTACTGCATGTCTCAAAGTGTATTTGGCTCCCATGAGCGGCGTGCTAATTTGTAGTATAGAGCAGCAGCAGTAGCAGCTAGAGGATGAATGAATGTAGCTTAAAAGTTGGAGCCACTGACATATATACATCTGGACTGCTTGCTCCTATGCTTTTTGACTTGACGCTTGCGTGGTCAATTAAAAGTCACGAAGGCTGACGAATATGAGAGTAATGCGACATCGCTGGCTCTTCAATAAAGTCATCAATATTGGTCAGCAGCCGACTTCATAAGCAAACACTGTCATACTTTCGGCCATCTTGGACCACGCTTTTTGACGCCAAGCCAGCAGTCCAGATGTATATATGTCAGTGATTTAAACTAACAGACGCCAGTATCTGCAAAGTTTTTCAAATTGTTGTTTCTTCGTTAGCAATTTCTTCAAATGCTCGCGGGCGACGAAGAGGAGCATGCGGTATTGCTGTGCAATTATTTCACGTGGTTAGGCCGGACATCTTGGCTCGTCATAGGCACTGGAATCCCCGAAGGTTTGTTGAACAGGAAGCTCTTTTTTGTCGCTATTTAAGTTTCCCCCAGCTTTATCACGAATTTTTTTCGAAAAAAAACAATTCAGTCCTGAACCCCGTTCCCATTTCTCGCAGGATATAGGCTAACCATTGATTTATTCGCCCAAAAAATCATTTTCAAACCGTAAAAGCATATTTCAAGAAATTTGAAAATTTTTACTTTTTTCATTATCGTCCCAAACAGTCCCAAACTCCTAGAAAACAATAATCGATATACATGCGCAAAAAAATCATTTTCAAGTCAGACAAATACCTTGGCTTATTCATTTATTTTAGCTTGTTCACTATGAAAAATTGTCGGACTTCGTAACATTTAGTTACAATGTTGAAAAATTTTTCCCTCGCTTTTTCACGAAATTTTTCAAAATCACCTTTTGTGTCTCAAACCGTCCCGAATTTGTCCCAGACATTAGTTATCGATTTCCGATTTCAACGCTATAGTCTCGATGTTTGATTTAAAACTCATTGATATTGTTTGTTTTGTTTTTAGGGTCAACAGCATACGTACTGTCCTTTGATCCTAGTGGTTATCATTTGTGGAACGCCCACACGGGTGAGAAATTTAGTGTTGGCGACGCTTACTGCCCGCTTCAAGACATAGCGTGTCTGGTGAATAGCGAGAACGTAAGTTTATATTTTGAGAACATGCATCTAGGCACACTAAATTGAAGGGCTTTTAATTGCCTTCCTATTCTCTGACTTGTATATATGAAGTTTAGGGACTGTAAGATATATAAATTTTGAGTATTTTAAAGTGTCTACATATCTAAGTCAGGGATAGTACGTCGTTTTAAATATATGAGTTGCTTAAAGGTTGTGGTCAGGAGTCGTACATATTTATAATATTTTGAGAACAAGATATGTCTTTATCTATGTTGTAGATATGGGCCAATGTTCAGCAATCAGGGCAACCATATCGAATGTCCTTCGATCTTTCTAGACCTCAACTTTGGCGGCCATTTTTCACTAGGAAATATCCAAATCCAGGATTAAGTAGTGTACAGGTTGGTGGAGTGATTAATCACCTTTGGAGGGCTATAGATGGCGGTCAATTTGCGTTTATCATGAGAAAATGATGGTACTTCTTCTTATTGGAAGTAGTTTTGTATGTGATATAAAATAAACACAATAAGCTTGATTACTTTGATCCAGGTGTCGAATCGACACCTGGCGTCACTGTCGATTGTTCAAAAGCTAGTTAGTGTAATCCTGGGTTAACTGAAATTTCAAAACGAACTTATTAGTTTTTTGTTTACTGACTAGGAGACATTTTCCCCCAAACATCATCTGCATGAACAGAATATTGCATTAGCAAAGTTCGGAATCAAAATGAACTAAAAGTAAAAAACGCACGAAAGATTATATTATATTTGACCTAGGATTAACGCTAACTCAGCTTTGAACGATTGGACGGTGAAGTTGATCCCCGTATGCTACCGTATAAACTCAGTTGACAACGGTGGCTGAAACCGATGACTTCCCATTCAATCACATTTTCAAGCTCGATATCTTCTTACTGTTTGTGTTTTGCTAGAAATCAGTCTTGGATTACGCTGTCACTGATGCGCAGTATGTGACTGAACTCCAAGAGAAGTAAGTTTATGAATCGACTGTTAATCATATGAAACATTGGAGTTTTACATAATCGTTCCTCGTGTTTAGAATTGAAAGAATGCTTCGAGATAGAATAATGGAGTGGAGACCACGATACGTGACGCGATGGAACAGGTTCGTCATTGCACCGTAGATGATATTTCTTTATAGACTTCGTGGCATTTTACTGGATTGGCGAGCTCTTAGCAGTTGACTCCATACCTCAGGAGTCACTGCACTGGCATCGCACGGCCTCCAATCCTATTCGTGACGGAGTGCTGATTGTTGCATTTTTCTCAACTGCTCTTGTTAATGTCTTACTAATAGTTGTATAATCGAGCTGTGCACTTTCGACACCAGTCCTGTGCAGTATGCGAGTTTGTTTTTTCATTTGTCCAAACAGAGTTTTCTTGTCATTATTTTTAGATATTGTTGTCAATCATTTCGTGATCTTTTAGCAAAGTAAGTCCAATTCTAAATTGGTCTTGATGAAACTGTACATTTGGGGGTAAAGAGAGTACTATATCTTTTGGGCTACATTCAGGGATGGTATTGTACATTTAAAACTAATTTTGTATGGTTATGGTTAGCATTGTGCATTCAGGGATGACATTGTGCATTTAGGGATAACTGTGTATCTGTATGGATAGCATTGTACCTTCAGGAATATTATTGTACAATTGGAAATGATATGGAATTTTTGTAAATAACATTCTACCTTCAGGGATAATATTGTACGCTTTGTAGTATTGTGCGTCTGGGGATAATAATGTCCACTTCGAGGTAAAATTGCCCATGTAGGAATAGCATGGCACATTCAGAGATCATGTTGTGCACTTGGGGGTAGGACTGTATATTTTGGCGTAGAACTGCACACTAGTAGATAATATTTATTTGGGGGTAGCATTGTACAAATAGGGATAGTAATGTAGTGATGGATACTTTTGCGCTTACCTGAAGTAATATATTTGTTTTTCAGTATGGAGCAAACGTATCGACAGCGTGCTGCGCATGATCATAAGGCTGAACTGGATCAAGTACTTTCTTCTTATAAGGTAATACGTTAAAACTACAGTAGTATCACCCTGATGACAAAAATCATCTGGTGTCAGACAGAGTAAATAAATGTAGTTGAAATCCCAAATGAGACAATACGAGAAATTTGAAGATAGTTTGGTCAGCTCATTTAAGGACAACATGAATCTCAACTATGTCATCCTCAAACTATTATATAAAAACGCCAGTTCTTTGATTCTTGTAGCTGTCAGGATTTCCACTTCACATGGCGTTCACTGACATCAATCCGGTGATCAAGGCAGTTCACAGTACAGGAGTACATTTAAATGAGGATCCTAACGTCGAGTTTGCCTTAGCAGTCCATATTCATCCTTATCCAAACAACGTCTTATCTTTGTGGGTTTACGTCGGTACCTTGACTCGAAGGATACGCTATTATTGATATCCAAGGTCAGTATGTTCTATGTTATATGCGCATATTATGTATATGAAATTATCTATTTATTGAAACACATTTTTGTTGATGAAATGCGTTTCTTTTCAAACATTTCTGAAAAAATGGCAGATTTCGAGTCGTATGTTGAAAAATTTAAAATGGGAATCGCGTTCGGTGAAAATGGTTTATTTCTTGTATGTTTTCGTATGAGTCGTTCTATTTATGTTAAAACTCCTTTCTCCCAAATTTTTATCAAAAAGTTTGTGTAGATTTATCGAATTGTATTACTAGTTTCATTTTTACGGAGTTCATTGAAAAATCTGTTGTCCCTGATGGCCTTTTGTGATAAGGGAAAACTTTAACAAATTTGAAAATGGGTTCGGCGAGTGTTACATTATTTAAATAAGCGTCTTCCTCCGCCATTTTGGATTTTTTTGCTTCTGTCAAACATTGCGGACAATTTGTACTTGAAGATACCCAATTATCCCTCAGTGTCAATATAGATCCTATTAGGATCAATAATGTACCCATCACGAGCAAGGGTACGCTAACATCGGGGGTATGGTCTTCTAATATTGTCAGCCAGCCAATAGAAATGTGCGTAGCATCTTTAAAAACGCTGACGATAGAATTGCACAGCTCCAGTGCACAGCTCGGCATGGGTATGTTTTTAAATAGCGGATATCTGAACCGGTCACATAACGCATGTTCTCGTTCTTTCGGTGTTTTAATGAACCAGCTTTTTATCCAACTTTTTATCCAAGTTTCTTGAACCTTAATGATAAAACAGAAATAAAAATTAACGCTGTCACATTCATTTTACAATGAACACACCAGCCTGGGGCCGGTTGTTCAAAGGTGGGTTAGCTTAACCCTGGTTTAATGAACAACTTCAACCTCGATTTCAAACTCGTTTAAGTTACATTTTTGATACAATTTTTGCTCAAAATGTTTCTCTTAACGAGTAATTAAATGCCTCAAAGTTTCAAAACAAACAGTGCTTCAAAATGGGGCAATAAAAACGGTGGGTTAATTATAAACCTGGGTTAGTTGCTAACCCACTTTTGAACAACCGGCCCCTGAGGTATAGGATTTGTATAATTTTAAGTTTTATTGTTCTGTTTAGGGTGAACGAGGTGATTCTGGTCCTGTATATACCTATAAGGTATTGCTTCAAGAAATCAACTGAAACTATTTCATGGTGACATGATCAAATTGGTTTTCCAGATTACTGCTCGTTCTATCGTCGTTTTCACAGGATACTGGAGTAATACTTTGTTAACGTTTATCTCTCTCTACTGCAGCCGGAGAGGGGTGAGAAGGGTGAAAAGGGGGCGCATGGAGATAAAGGTGATGTCGGACCTGGAGGAGTTCCTGGAATCCCGGTAGGTCCTCCACTGCTCATCATTTACTTCTACAATGTAGCTAAATTTGTTTCTCTGTTATTTTTCAGGTGAAGGGTCAAAAAGGTGATGCGGGTCCTAAGGTATAAGGATGTTTAGGTTTTTTAACTTCTTTTGTAGAACAAGTGATGTTGCGTTGGGTAACTACGAGTCCACGCATGCTACTACTAAAATGGATCATTTGCTTTGATATTAACTGTCTTTTACTCCTAATCCATTTTGTGGTAGTGTGTGCATGAAAATGCCCTTTTGACGTTGCTCTATTTGCGCTGTGAATATTGTTAGGGTGAACGAGGACCACCAGGCGAATTGCTTGTTGTCAAGGTAACATTATCATTGTATTGAGCACCACACAAAGATCAGTTGTAGTTTGCTCTGCTCACAAAATAAAAATTTATCCTCTCGTCTTTCTAGGCTGAAAAAGGAAGCATGGGCGTTTCGGTAGGTTCTTGGTGAAACTAATGTCGTTTTTGGAAAACTTGGGCGGACTTGTTTTTATAAATAAACGAAGCGAAACTCGCTCTGCTACAGTTCCGGTACATTTGGGGTGGTTGGCCTTCCTGTTTTCTCAATATAACAAGGACGTATAGAACTGTATCAGAAAATTGATCGAGTTTTGTTCATTTTACTTCAGGGTTTGAAAGGTGATCGCGGCGAGAAGGTAGAAAAAATACATGTACTTGTGGAGAGAATTATTGCAGTTTAATCGCGACGAGCATCTCAAGTTCTCTTTGAGTGCTGTGAAGAACGGAGGTGTTGATAGTCTTAATATTCATTCGTAGGGTGAAACTGGCGTTGGTAGACCTGGAGTCCCCGGTCCCCCAGGACCCCCTGGAGTGCCTGGAGCCGTAGTCACTGTGTCCAATACAAGTTCAAAAGACGGTAGTCCCGGACCTCCGGGTCCTCCTGGACCACCTGGCTTAAATGTGACTGGGGCGAGGGGACGAATGGGATTCCCTGGACCTAAGGGAGTCAAAGGTGATACTGGATCTCCTGGGGAGAAAGGGGCAGTTGGGGATATTACGGTATGTATGTGTACATGGGAAGTAATTTCAAATTATCTTGCCTGTATGATAGGAGAATGTTTTTAATGCACAGGTCTAAGTAGTTTCGATCTTTTCGCGTTTTTTAGACTGTCATTGGACCGAAAGGAGATGAAGGAGAACAAGGCATAAAGGGAGAAAAGGTTTGGGAAAATTTCAAGCGACTTCTTTAATTTTTGCTGATTGAAAATGACAGTTCTGTGCGAGTGACGGGCACTTGTTTGACGATGTGTGTTGTTGAATGTTTTGCAGGGTAATGAGGGTTCTCCAGGTATAAAAGGGACAGACGGAGCTCCTGGTATACAGGTAATATTAAAAAGTTTTAGTGTTCTAAAACATTGTGGTGCATGACATGTCGAATACTGTATGAAAACCTGTGTTACAATGATATTGCTGTATCCCCAGGGTTTGCAAGGGGATAAGGGTGAAGAAGGATCTCCGGGAAATGATGGGATACCAGGAATACCAGGAGAAAGTATCAAGGTATAGAAGCGCATCTTTGAAAACTTCTTATTACCTTGCAGCTTGATAAATTAACCCTTTCTCATTTGCATTTCATGCTTTCCACGGAAGTACAAAAACGAACGCATTGACTGCTTATTCAAATCCTTCCAGAATGCAGTCTGTATTTTTTTTTAAACTTTTGAAACGCCCAAGTGTTTTTCTTTCTCTCTGCAGGGTGAGAGTGGTATTAAAGGTGAAAAGGTGTGATATTGTTATAGCTCTAGTTCCTACTCAGTGTCATACTTGGTAGCGTCTTAATTTTTTCTGGTGTCCCGTGAATTTTCTAAGTTTTAACGATGGCACTGAGGAAAAAATTGACTGCGCTAGCAGCTAGACGATTTTCTCGTTTTCACGCCTTTTTTTAGGGTGACAAAGGCGAAACAGGACTTGAGGTTTGTTGTGATAATTTTTAAGCTTGGCTGAGAATCCAATGTGGAAATGGCTTTGCCGTTTACAAACTAATCTAAGTATTGCTTTTTGTCAACTGTCTTGTTTTCTTTCAGGGCAAAAGCGTGGTCGGACCCCCCGGACCACCTGGTCCTCCAGGCCCACCCGGACCGGTTCAGGTACATTTTATTCTTATTTCGTCCATGTTTTTTTAGTCCAAACTGTGCTATCGAGCTTTTAGTCAGTTGAAGTGTTCACTCTTAATTCGCATATATTCTCATCTTCACAACTTCTTAGATTACGATAACTGATAACAATTTCATCCTTTTTTTAAGGAAATTAAAAAGAACGGAGCTCAAAGCACTGGAGATGTTAAGGGAGCCAAAGGAGATAAGGTTAGATTATGTTCACAGTATAGTTTATGATTTTGATGCCAATAAAAAATCTTTACATGTATCTGTGATGGCAATTTTCAGATCTGTTTGTTGGAGAAATTGCACGAAGCTTTTATTGCAATATTTTTTTCTGTTGATACAGGGTAGTCAGGGTGAAAAGGGCGACTCTGGTTCTGTAGGTGAAAAGGGAGAGAAAGGAGATGCTGGGGTCGTAGGAGAGAAGGTTAGTGTAGGAGAAGAATAGTGTTCCCCAATCACACTAAATAATCTTTGAAACAGTGTCCAACTATTCATACTCGGCTTTTCAAGTCAGATAAGAGCAACGTTGCATCACAGTTGATCCACTCAGGTGGTTTGGAAACTTGATCAAAATTCAATAACATTCATTATCTATGTTATTGTCCAGGTTTATGCGGAAATATGGGCGCTATCGCGCCACGTGTTTATTGTGTTTTGCTCTCGTTATCCAATTGCAATGTTTTGCATTAATTGCCCATCTCTGATATGTGTACAAATGATGGCTCACAACGCTGTTATTGGTCGAATTTGCTCAAGAACAATACACACGTGATGCGATAGCGACCATATTTTTGCAGAAACGTACCCCAACATAGATAATGAGTATTGCGGAGTTTCCGAACCATCTAGGTCTATTAACTGTGGTTGCATCGGTCTTTCACACAATATCAGATTATACGAAGTAGTATTTATTCCTAATATGTTACAAGGGTGAACAAGGAGCTGTTGGTCCTCAGGTATGTTGACCTTATTCTGTGTTTTTCATTCTTCTTCTTGTTTCAACCTACAGACTCGTACCAACTCGAATTTTTCAGCTTTTAGATACAAAATGAGATCAGTGTTTTAATATTTAATCAATCACAGGGTATGCAGGGTCCAAGAGGTGATCAAGGTGAACCAGGAGAGAAAGGTGATAATGGAGCTCCTGGGTCCCCTGGCAATTTCGTCCAGGTTTGTCCTGTCAACTTATTGTCAACCATTTCGATGATGAATCGTCGTAATTGAATGATTTTTCCTTTTACAGGGTATCAAAGGTGATCAGGGTGATCCGGGACTACCAGGGGCACAAGGTGAAAAAGGTGAAGTTGGTCCTCGAGGAACACCTGGGGAAACAGGGAAAGATGTGAGGATCACTTGAAGAAAAACTATATTGATAAGAGAGGAGTTTAAACAAAACTTATTTTCTTGGCAGGGAGAGCGTGGCATTCCGGGAGATGAGGGACCTAAGGTACTGATGGTTTACAATTACATTCGCATGAAACGACGTTTTAGCCATTGTGAATGAAAAAGTTCTGAAAAGAACTGTTTAAAATGAACTGTTTTCTACCAGTTGCGTTGTCTATCAATTTAAATGTCAGTGTACATTCCTACTGCTATTCGAAACAAAACTATGACAGTGAGAAAACAACCTATAGCAGGAAATGTAACTCTTCTCAGCCGATTATTTGTGATTCAGCAATTGCTACACGTCTGTTATCAAATCGTTCATGTGCTGAAGCTTACACAAATTCTAAATTTAGTATTCTTGAGAAATGTCGATAGACTTTCTCATTGAAGATATGCAATGGAAGCTGCAACCTCGTTCCCAGGCAGAGGAGGGAAGACCCTGGGAACGAGGTTGTGGAAGCTGTTCACGTACAGCTATTAGATCCGCACCTTTGTCGTCAAAAGGAATTTGTTTTTACCTTGTTTTGATGACTCTTCTCTTTTATGTAATGATATCACCGGGTTTAGCTTCAGCATAGAGACAGGTTGATATCCTCACATTCGGTTAGCAGCCGCTGCGCCTGAAGAGCTGTCTGCCGAAGTGCATAGTACTTCTTAATAAGTTTTCTTAAAATTAGTCTCCTTAAAGTTTAGTATTATTACTAAATAATTTAAACAGTTCTTTTCCGAACTATCGTAACCATTCACCATGGCTAAAACGTTGTTTCAGGCGATTTTTTGAGTTTGTCATCACGACAAAATCTTTGTTTTAGTTTACATTTGTATCATCTGACTCTTGTTTACTTTCCCAGGGTGAGAAAGGCGACACTGGTCTAATTGGGCAACCAGTAAGTAAACAACTTCTTTCTTGCTAACTGAAAATCTTCTTGTGTGAATATCAGAGATGAATTATCGTTGCTTTCGCATGGTGTAAGATAGAGTTCATAGTAAAGGCCATATTTGATTGTCAATCGTTTTTATTTAGGGTGAAACTGGAGAAAAGGGTGATACGGGCTTGCGGGTAATCGTCTTGTAATTCGCAGCGCTGTCTTTTAATCAATGTAGTTCTATCACGTTCTTGAATGCAGTGAAATGAGTGTACAAACAATTTCTTTCCACTTTCAGGGTCCACCTGGAATGCCAGGTCCACCGGGACGCCCTGGGCTTGCAATTCGTGGAGAGGTTGGACCTCCGGGACCACCTGGTCGTCCGGGACTTCCTGGAATAGAGGCGAAAACTTTGTCAGGTCCCTCTGGTCAAAGTGACGCCAGAGGACGTCGCGACAATCAGAAGGCTACAATGCTGGGGGTACGTTGTGACATCAATGAAAAACTCGTCTGGAAACTTCACAAATTTAAGAGCTGTTGTCGAAAGCTCTGATTTTATGCTGAAACGCCTGCACGATTTATATATTCGACATAAGATAATCAAGAAATCTGTTTATTGTTGGGGGTGACCTGTTATAATACCTCTGGCAGTTTTTATTATAAAAATAAATCAATATGAAGCTTATCAAGTCGAAATATCAAACTTGAAACCTCTTATAATAAGCCCTGACATTCTTACAAATCTTTGCTTCTAATTCCTCAGATTGTAACATTCTACGATCAGAATGATTTATCTGTGGGTGGCACTCTGACTCCCGAAGGAACTATAGCATTTGTCTTGAGCAGTCAAGCTTTATTTGTTCGTCATGGCCTGGGATGGCGTTCAATTCAAGTATGTGAGACTACTTGGTGTTGTACTTTTGATTAAAGTTTATGCTGAATTCCTTGTGGTATTTGAAAAGAGCGAACAATACAACCTAACTTTTTCTTCTTGTTCCTTAGTATGGTGATAATATTGTCAATGTTGAGGCAGTTTCCACAGAAAAGGTCTGTCAATAAATTGTTTTTGCTTTGTGGATGAATGCTTAGCGATTATTACTATTTTTGCTCTTATGTTTTTTAGCCAACAGAGAGTGTCAATCTTCAACTTCCCCAAGCAGGAATAGCTGCTAAGACACCTTATGTTAGTATTCAAAGTTGTTCTGTATTGCTGGGGCCGGTTGTACGAAGCCCGTGTAGCTTAAATGGTGGATAAGATCAAAATAGAAATCACATTTATCTATTCCTCGTATACATCCAAACGTTATATTTTCTGGTTGAATACAATAATTATGTACTTAACTATTGCTTTACGACATAATATTGGATTGTCAAGATTTACAAAATATGAGAAATCGTTTTCGAATTCTGCCGTATCCACCGTTTAAGCTAAACGGGGTTCGTACAACCGGTCCCTGATCGTTGTTTCTAAACCTTCCCCTTAAACTTTCTTGCATTGTTGAATTTTAACGCAAAGGGTTGCCAGACTTTCTGAAGAAAAGTATTGCTTTCAGAATCGAACTGACGTTCTCCTATCGTAGTGTTGCGAAAGAGAAATATACAATTTTCACTTCCTTTCATATCCAATGATACATGATGAAACGTGTTTGTTTTCATTTCCATTAGTACTTGGTTGCGTTGAACGAACCAATGTCCGGCGATATGGGAGGGGTGAGTGGTATTGACCACAAATATTGGGAACAGTCTAGGAACGCCGGACTGCGAGGCACTTATCGTGCGTTCATTTCGTCCACTGCACAAGCTGTCAAAAGTATTGTGAGAAGAAGAGACAGGGAGTTAGGGAGACAGGAGTTACCTGTCGCCAGTAGAAATGTAAGAAGATGCAATTATGCTGGTGTTTTCTCATTTTTTTTTGGCATGCTTTGCCATTCTCTGTACAATGCTCTTTTTCTTTGCAGGGTGAGCAGTTGTTCCCATCTTGGAACTCGATGTTTGAAAGCGACGAAGCGTTTAATCCAGAAACAACGATTTTATCATTTGATGGACGAGCCGTTAGGAAAGATCCGAGATGGTAAGCTGTGCCCTTTTCTTCTCAAAAGAAATTTCCACCATCATAAGTAATAATGTCAACATTGTCTGGAGTTCTTGAGTCATTGATATCTATATAACTGGATTGCGCATCCCTATATGTCAGCTGCATGGTCAGCTGTCAAAATTTTGAAGCCATCGCGGCCGTCTTGGTACTCCAAATTCGTGACTGGTTTCCATGGTTTCGTTTGACCGGAAATGTTATGGAAATGCTGAGGCGGCCATCTTGGTACTCCAAATTCGTGATTTTCGCTGGCTTCACTTTTGCAGCCGGATGCGCAATCCAGTTATATAGAAATCAATGTGTGGGACATACCCGGGTAGATGAATATTTTGTAAGTTTCTCCAAGTGATAGCCACACCATGACAATCGAAGTAGTAATGTAATGTCATGTAGTGGTGGGACATACCCGGGTGGATGAATGTTTTGTAAGCTTCTCCAAGTGATAGCCACACCATGACAAGCAAAGTAGTAATGTACAACCTTGTGTTGTTGTGGGACATACCCGAGTGAATGAACGTTTTGTACGTTTCTCCAAGTGATAGCCACACCATGACAAGCAAAGTAGTAGTGTACAACCTGGTGTTGTTGTGGGACATACTCGGCTAGATGATTGTTTTTTAAGTTCGCCCTAATGATGGCCACGCCATAAAGGGCGAAAAATCTCTAGTTCGTTTCTTTATGAAATTTTAGTCAAAAGAGGCTTGTTCCTGGCATCCTAAACACCCCCAAACACAAGTTCAAGTTAAAATGGAACGTGCCTCTGTCCGACGTCCAGTTTGTCGAGTACGGTACGGGTGTGAGCGTTGCTGCGGGCAAATACGGTACAACAACTACGTACGAAGAAGAAGGTGATTTTTAAGGGGTTTTTTTTCTTTAATACTAGTAACGTTTATTTACTTTGCATAATAATCAACAAGAAAATGTTACTCGACTGTGATTGGTTGGTTTCAGTGTATTTAATCCCAAACAGCAGTGCAAAAATCTGTAACAACCGTGCAAAAATCTGTAACAAACTCATCTGATTGGCTGAGAAAGAGAAACTAGCCAATCACAATGAAGCAAAATTTGCTCCAAAAATCAAAGTACAATTTTTTAAAATTTTTGGTAAACAAAAAATATGGCGGGTTTTAGCGGTGACCAGAGATCAAGTTTTCATGATCACCGGATGTTTGTCTCGCACATTTTCTTGTATATTATTA
>JAODVM010108645.1:0-16020 GCA_025400095.1 Phenganax marumi | reverse complement strand
GTTCCAGCTGCCCCTACTTCAAAGTTGGGGCAGCCAGAACCGTTCCGAACAGTCATGTGACCGTGTTCTATTCCACTGCATTAGCGTTCCAAAAATCCAGAGTACTCTGAACAGTAAGTGGAGCAGCCTGTGGGCAGACTGTCTCAATGTTTGGGCAATACGGCTTCAATGACTTTGATCTCAACCTGGCTCACACTTGGTAGAACTGTTACTGAATGCTGACCATGGACGAAAGATAGCTAGGAACCTTCCTCTCGATAGGCAATGCTTTGATTCCTTTTATTGCTTTTCTTATCTTTTTTTCGTCCTCCAAGTCGCTAGCTAAGGGCTTCGCCGTATAGCAGCTTACGGTGCCCCAACCATATTTTTCTGCAAGAAGATGTTTATTTCTCTCGGCTAACAGTTTCTTACTTTCGTAAAGCTCTTGGGTCACGTCTTCATTGTTGTTGTATGACAGAGCACGCTCGATGTGCCCCACAATGTACTGGTGACCTGATATTGCCTTGTGTTGCCTACGAAATGAAATTCGTGCTCGGCGAATTTAGGTTTGGTAGATTTGGTAGATTTAAGACGCCTCAATTTCTAGCGTTCTCCTGTTGTTGCTTTAACAAGTCCTTGGCCCATGCGGGCGGTTCATTGAGGTGAGAAACTCACAACTCATTTGGTTACAATGACTCCTGCTGTACCTGTCTCTGCTGCTGGAAAGAGATCGACTCCATCTGCTCCTACTTGAGCTCCCTCGGTTGTGTCTCCATCCAAATATGGCTTGGGTAAGAACTACTCCCGTCCTGGCGACTTCCCAAACTATCTCCGTGATCTAAAAACTGCTCCTCAACTGCACCACACGGATCCCAAAATGGCGAAGGGCTCTTGCTGCCCCATGTTTGCTTATTCCGGCCAGCATTGTCTTGATCCACAACCGAAAGAGGGCTTTTGTTGAAAGCCTCAAGTTGCTTCAATGCGTAGAAGATGAAACAGCGTTTTCATTTGACTTCCCCATTGAGAAGACGCTAACGTCTTCAAGAAATTTGCATAAAAACGTGGACAAAAACTGTATTTGCCAAGCAATGGCAAACACAATGCAAAAATGTGCTTACTTGCCCACACCACCCGCTTAAACGGGCTCCAGGGGTGCGTGAGAAAACATTTTCCACCTCTTTCGTCCACTCAGCTGGTGGAAAATAACACTTAATGATTTAAAGTTTTCATATATTTCCTATGAAAAAGCACATAGTGAAATTAGAACAATTTTGAGAACTGGTGAGTTTTCAAAATCAGATGAAATAAAATTCGTTAGAGATTTAAAGATTTTAGATGATATAATTGCTGATCATTCTCCAACAGTAAATGTAGAAGGATGCACTAAAGAAATCTCTAGTCTTGCCTATTTAATTGATTTGAGCTTAAATAATTTCATATATTTCTTGCTTAGAAATATGACCTAGATAATTTTAAAATATGGCATCCACATCTTTTTTACACGGATTGTCAAACACAGTCAATTACTTATGTTGTCTCGATAGGGTTTGGCAATAGATGTTAATTGTTGAGTAATAACAATAGTAGAAAGTCCAAAATGTCTGGCTGAAAATGCTAATTGTACTAATTTGGATGTTCTACTTTTTACAAATTGACCAGAAGCACAGTCATCTAAAATAATGAGACTATTCATTCCGCTGGCAAATTGAACGATAAATTTAAGGTATGTTTCCACTTCATCTCGCTTACAATTGATCACAATAAAATTTTCATCTTTATCGTAAGGCCAATTTTGATAAGTTTTGTTCCATTTGTAAGTTGGACAAATTAAAAAAATACAATCAAAGTGGCCTATATATTGTTTCTCAAGTATATTTAACATGTAATGTGTTTTCCCACAACAAGTCTTCCAATGATGATCATATTGAATGGTGTGTTTAATCCATAATCTATATTAATGGTTAATAATTTTTTTGTTTTCTTAGATTCTTCAGATTTATTAGCTAACATTTTTAAGTTTGGGTTTGTGGAATCGGATCCTCTTGTGATTGACATTCTTTATTCATAGTACTTTTTTTATTCATTACATGTTTGCCCACGATGAGACCACCTGTTAAAACACCAATGAAAGGAACCCACGGCATAATATATTCCATAATCATTTTGATATCTTGTCTAAATTGTTTCTTCTTTATTTAGTTCTCTTCCCATTTGCATGGAGTTGTCAATCATGTCTAATGTTGCATCAGCTCTGAGATTTTTCCGATTATGGTGTCCGTCAACATTTCATTCGTTTCATTCATTCATCTGTGTTGATAGTCTTCATATAGTTTTTCAAGCATTTTTTCTGACGCTTTGTTAATATGAGATTTGGATTGTTTAATTTCTCCTGTGAAAGCTAGTCTTAAGAGTTCTGCATGTATTGTTGGTTCACCCATTTATTACATATACTGTTTTTCTTCTATACAATTTCTAATAATTCATTTTAAAAAAACGCGCTAGTCATTGCCACTTATAATAAATTCTAACCAACCATTATTTAAAATAATACAAACCATATCATCTTTGCCAGCAAGCTTAATAACATTAATAAAATTTGTTGTATCTACCATAATACTAAATCTCACTTTTATTTTATTTACTGAAAACAAAATTTTATTATCAATATTATCTTTAGGATATCCAACATTTAAACAACCATCTTCTAATTTTAATATAATATAATAAGAATTACAGGCTATATTCCTCACTATTTTTACTACTTTTAGATATTTTTGTAATCTTAATTAATATAACTTTTTTCTCATACAAAAATGATTATCTAACACACTTGACCAATTAAATTTAACTTCATCCATCTTACCTCTTCAAGCCATACAGCTTCTGCTTCTTTATATTCAACTGCTTTTACCTTTTTAAGCTTGGACACTTGCCTTTTTAAGCTTGAATACTTTTTCACCACTCATTGTATTTCTTACTATAGGATTGTTATTTTTTCTTGGTTGTTCATTTCCCCTTTTATTATATCCGATTTTTTAAAATTTTTTTTCATGATTCATACTTTTATCAAAATAAATGCTTTGCATGTTGGTTAGTTCTCTCTAACTTTTTGAATTGAAAATCGATTTTGCAAGTCTTGGCTTGAGTCTGAAATTGAGTTTTCAGACAGTCAATTCGATGTCTGAAAACAGGTTAAGACTTGCGTGAAATGATTGACAGGTCGTCATGCGTTGGTATATATCATGTGCACATATGCGTTTGTCCCAGAACAGGCCCTTTGTATACTACTCACATGACTATCTAACTTACATAATACAAATGTGGGGGTCCCCTAATTCATAAAAAAATAAATGTATAAGTATTAGAGAAAAAAATTTTACTAATAAAAAGCAAAAACAAACAATCAATTATTCAGTTGGTGGAAAACAAGGTGTTGAACCAGAAAATTGGTTAAAATATTATGCTAAAAAAAGTGTGTTAAATTTAATGAAAAGAACATTGAACAAAGAGGTTAAATTAGTATGCTCAAAATACAATTCTTTCTGGAGAATATAAAATTTTAAATCTAGTTAATAATGAAGATATTTATGATGAAATTGTCAAGATATTATTGGAAAAGCGTTAAAAAATAAAGTAAAATTAGTCAATTTTAAAGTTGATAAACTTATTATTAATATCATGACTGAAGAAGAAATAACATAAACAGAATTGATACAAAAACCTGAGGGTATAAATTGAAACAAACACCATTTTCAAAATCATAACTTATAGGAAAACAAAACCCAGAATTAGAGAAGATACAAAAAAAATATTCAAAGACAAATGTTTAATGCTGTTAGAAAATTAAATGAAGAAATGAAAAAAAACCACCAAAAAATTTACAAAAACAATTAGATGGTTTTGAAGAAAATTGAAAAAAATTTATTGTGATGATGACATGGCAAATACTATTTCGAATTATGTAAATAAAAATATTCCGAGATATGTTGAAAATTTATATAGCTATGGTAAGAAAACAGGAACTAAATTAGAAATACCAGAAATTAAATAAAAACTGAAATTCAAAGTTAATCTTGAAGCTGCACTTAAGACCTAATACCCAAAGTCTAAACCAGACAAAAAACATGGAGGTGTACCAAGATATAAAGATAATATCTTTGAAAGCACTAAAAAGTTTAATAGAAAATAAAATCTCAACCTAAATTTCATCCAAAACCAGAAAGCAATAAAAGGTGGGGAAACTTTAACCGGTCAAGCCTTTGGACCCCATCTAAAGAGGAATATTATTCAAAACCAACAATGTTAGATGATAAACTAAAACATATGGGTCAACAAATTCAATCTATTCATCATTCAAATGATCCAGATGTGCCTAAACAGTTTGGAGCAAATACATCTGCTAAGAAAGCATTAGTTAGATTTAGAGAAATGCAAAGGAAAGAACATAAAAGTGTTCGGCGTCCAATAAAAGATAAACGATCAATAGGAGAATATGAATATATCTTAAATCCTTCAGATTATGATTTAGAATGTATTGGTGTTGAACCTTTAAAATCAACACCTTACAAGAAACCACAATTACAAAAGAAGTCGATTGTTAAAATAAGTTAAATGAATGGTATGATTGGTTCGTGAATCACGTTCCAGAAAAAATAAAAACAATATTTTCAGAACAAACTTCCAGAAATAAAATTAAATAAAACCGCGTTAAAAGGTCGACTTTGCACTTATACAATGGATGGTGAAAATGACTATGATCCAGAAACTTGGTTGCGATGTGTTAAAAACACAGTGTTAAATCTACTGGATAAATTACATAATAATAAGATTGAATTAGTATTAGTTTGTTCTATAATTAAGAGAGATCCAGCAACAGATGATATAAAAAATCGAAATATTGATCAGTTTAGTTCAGCAAATCATAGAATTTTAAAAGATACAAACATTGAAGATACATATAAGAAATAAGCACGCAGTGTGTACATGTTGCATGCCATCTGAATTGCTGATGCGTTGAGCCAGGTTTTCACTTGCAACGCAAACACAAACGAAAAAACAAAACAACATCTTTCTCGCGAGGACTACAAAACGAAATTGGAAAACGTTTCTTTGGAATTATCTTTTGTTCAGCTTTGATTTATGTCAGGTGTTTGCTTACATCGCAAGTGAAAACCAGGCTTCAGTGCTTACATCTAACCTACATGTTGTAATATACTAATCTTACTGACTTTGTTGGAATTAAGAACATTTTTTATCCAAGAGCAAACGGTGCTGACAGTACTGACTTAGTCTGACAACATTTGACAGTGATCAACAGGAAATGTAGTACACTACCGAAAAAACTTTATTTTGGACAATGGCTGCCATATAAACAAAACTGAAATTAGTGTATGGGTTACAGTCAATTATTGAATGTATAGCGTCGTTTATAAGTGAGTGATTAAAATTCATTCCACAATTTCTAATGCTTGCCAAAAATGGTCAATGACAATATGAATTATAAAGAGGTAACATTCAGCGAGTAAAAACTAGAAGACGAGTCACTTTTCTATGACAATAGAATATGTGTTGAGTTTAGTTTAAAGTTTAGAGATGTTGATTATAATGACTATCAAGTCTTTTGTTTGTACAATAGGTACCCAAGGACATTGTTGGCCTGATGATAAGTATTTTTGAAGAAGTGTAATGTACCATACAATGAATTTCCAAGTTGTATCTTCAAGTGTACTACTAAACGTCTTTCTTAATTATCATGTCTTTCCCATTGAAATATCAGTATGACCTCACAGATGTCGACTCATTGACATTTTTTTTGTAGCGTATGTGTGACTTCGTCGTGGTATCAGAGGCAAGTGCAATGCACCGTACATCAATATCCAAGTCGTATCGTCAATTCACTTTGCATTTAAAGAATGCATAACGACACAACTGTAGACGTGCTAATTTTCTTTGTACATGCAATATCACTTAAGTGATGCCAGTTAATGGTTTGCCAATGGGTAGCTGAAATGAACTGTTTCATTTTCAAATAATCGTTGACATACGATGATATAATTGAATATAATTTATCCACCAATGTTGTCAGGCACAAGCAAATGAAAAGCATATTGTAGACGACTTTGTATCTCTATAAAAATTAATGCAACAGTATCAGTGAATGCGATGCTGTGTAATGTAGCATATATTTCACCAGCATAATGTAACTAGATAGCAATAAGATGTAGCTACGTACCAAAATTGTTTTATTTAGAGTACTTTTTTTGACTGAAGATATTACTAACATGACCATGTTTATGTTTATGTATAGAGATATCTAAAACAGAAAAAAACAAAAATTAAACACATAAACACAGGGAAAGGGGGGGAGGAGATAAGAAGAAAACTTACCTTAATGTAGCCATTGTCAACACAATGACTTATCGATATATATAACATTGGCAGTGACAACACCTTGCCGAAGTGACATTGGCAGTGGCATGCCTTGCTATCTTTAAGATACCTTACTTGAATGGTATATAATTACTACTTCTTTGTCTTAACAGAAGCCCATACTGCTTTATAATCACTAAAGTATGTTTCTAGAACACCAACTTGAATTTCATCTTCACTTAAATTTGTGTTCAAAGAATTGACCAAAGGCAATTTGAAGCGTCTAGATTACCTTTTTGCTTCTCAAAGAGGCGACATTCAGCATCTGTGCTCTACCGAAGAGCTTTTAACAAACATTGGTAGCTCAGACCACGCTCTGAGCTGAAATATTGGTGCCAAAAGCTATGGGCCAAAAAGTGCACGCGAAGGCAAAAACAAGGCTTGTACAGCAGTGAGGTAAAGATGTTTTGCTTACACATACATCTGCTGATATTTGGAAGCATCTAGAGACTATAGAGCTAAACATAGTTATTAAATGCTGTATATTATATGCTGTATATTACATATTTTATACATACATATATTATTCATATATTATACATATATTACATATATTTTACATACATATATTATGTATTACATACAAATATTATATATATTACATATATTCTATACATTACATACTATTTGCTATTAAAACGCTGTATATTAGGGACCAGTCAATATTTATACCCAGGTTGGGGCCAAAGAGAAAATGGTTGGGTAACTGAAAAATTGATGACACAAAAGGTTGGTTAAGTAAAAAATTCCATACTATAAAAGGGTTGGGTAAAATTTTTTATAGTATCATATTTAAGTAATGCAAATATGTATGAGAGTAAAACGAAATAAGGTGAATCATCATGCTAATAACATATTCATAGTTGATATTAAATATTAAATTTGCATAAAGTAGTATGGGATTGACGGGTTCTGGCCATTTCGGCCACGCCCCCTTTTTTTCCACCTGCCAGTTATGCAAATGAGTCAGACGATGGAAAATTTGATTTATCCATGAGACAACATACAATAAAATGAACCCATACAAAGACACCATGACGCGATTTACAAATATCAAGACAAGAACAAAGTGTTGAACAAAAATCGATTCAATAGTAATACTAATAATACTAATAATACTATGGATGCAAAATATCAAAAAATGAAACTTTTTGCAAAAAACTCAAAGCCTATAAGTAAGAAAGCAATGAACTCACAAAACCAAAACGATCAAGATCGTGAAGCGCTAATATTCAAGTGATATTAGAAAGAATGAAGGCAAAGCTTCGAGAGGACGCAAAACCACAAGCGTAACAAGTCACCCAAGAAGACATCAAAAATAAGAAACTATTCAGTAACTATAAAGAGAAAGCACAAAAACAGTGGCCTCAAAGATTTGATAAACAAACACAATATAAGACGAACATGGAGCCTTCGGTTGGACAGATCATACATAAACGTAAGCTCGAGCAACAACAAAAGATGAAGCAGAAGGAGATTGAGATTTGTCAACGAAGAATGATATCCGATCAAAAGAAAAAACTAATACAAGACCTCAATGAAGCAAAGAAAGTTTTAAATGTTAAAATAAAAGCAGAGGATGTTCTACTTGAGACAACAAAAGAGACTATAAAAGACATCCAACAAAAAAACAAAAAACAAGTTGTCATTGATAAACTAATGAAAAAACATGTAGGGTCCTTTAAAAGAAATTCAAAGGAGAGACAGATGGAGGCACAGAAGTTGAAACAATTTCAAAATGCTACAAAAGAAATAAGACAAGAAGTACTCATATGGAGAGACAAAAAAAAACAAAGCAAAGCAAGAAAAGAAAGCGTTGGTACAAAGACGACGTGAGGAGATATTTGATGCCAAGAGATCAATTAAAGCTGGGAATGTAAGTAGATCCATTACAGATCGTGTGATAAAATTAGGTAATTTAAAACCATTGAGACGGACTCCTAAACAATCAGATGCAGCCATCCAAGTCCAAGATGAGATGATTAAGGCAGACCATATTATAAGAGACATCAATGATGAACTATTTAAGCGTGACAAACATGAAAAAATTATGAGGGAGGCGAATAGAGGTATTAAGTCAAGAGATCCAGAATACATCAAGCTTTCACAGATAAAATTAAGACAATTCCAAAACAAATCAAACGACTTAAAAGATAAACGAAACAAGTGGTTGGAACGACGAAATTACTTAGCGAAAAAAAAAACAAACAAAGCCGATTCCAAAACCACAATCACAACCACATGCGCCTGCAAGACCACAAATTCCACCACCTGTAAAAGAGGTGATGGTTAGTGAATTAAGAGTGTTAGACCTTGCGAGATTAAAGTCACCAAAGGTGTTTGAAAATAGATTAAGAAGTTTTAAGAACGACCTAACTGTGAGGAGCTTTACCAATGATGCAAAGAATGATGTTGCACGTTGTGTAAATAATACTATTATAAAACAACAAGAAACGTCTTATGGAAAACCAATACCATGAATAAGAATAAGGGGTAGAACAAAGCAAGTACAACAAAAACCTGTACCTAAACCAAGAACAAGAATTAAACACAACAAAAAACAAACGGTAGCAGAGAGGTTCATCAAACAAAGTGAACGACCAAGACCTTCAACAGTAGAGAGAAGAATGAATGAACTGTACAACTGGATTTTAGACTTTGTACCACCTGATATGAGACGTCAAATTACGGATACCTATAACAAGTTGAAGGATCAAGTAACAAAAGTATTTGAGCTAAGCGAACCAGAAGTACAAAGACAAGCTGTTGCATTAGAACGTTTACATAGTTATATAATTAAAGGTGAACCTGATTATGATCCAGAGACATGGCTTAAGGAAAGAGTAGGAAACAATATTATAAAACATTCAGAACCATTAAAAATAATAAAGTTGAACTCATATTAGTTTGTTCTATGGTGAAAGAGATCCAACAACAGATAAAATAATAGAACAAGATAAAGACCATTTCAGCTCTGGGTATCATAGAATATTACTAGGATCGAACATAGTGGAAATATATGAGAAAATGGTAAAGAAAATACTAAGTAGCTTTATCGAAAAACAAAAACCAGGATCCAGTTAGCAATTTGAGGAAATCATTAGACTACATATACACACGGCAAAGTATAAACCTCTCAAGGGGTCGTTTTATATTCTTACACCAAAATGGTTTGCAAGTAAGAAAGCTATTACAAATCCAAAGAACGACTTTGTTGATGAACATGGTGAGCCTACCAACAATGTTTTAAATGGGCTGTATTAGTCGCATTATTTACGAAGTCAGGTAATAAAAATCGGGAAAGAATTTCAAACAACTTAATAGAAAAATCTAAAACATTAGATTGGACCAACATAAGATTTCCTACACAGATAGAAGACATCAAAAAGTTTGAGAAGAATAACAACATTAAGGTAAGCTTATTCGGTTATAGCGAGCAAGACAGATTGTTCCCAATGGCGCAAATTTGTGACCATCCAGATATAAGATTATTACCATTAGAAGAAAAACATAATGTTGTGATTAATAGTATGTCCAGATTAGTTGCATCACAAGTCAATAATAGTAAAAGAAAGATTTATGTGTGTGACTACTGTATGCAGTACTTTCGAAGAGAAGATCTATTACTAAAACATCAAGACTATTGTAGGATCCATGAGCCAAACAAAACAGTTTATCCAGAAGAAGGTTCCTACGTTAAGTTTGTGAACTATAACAGAACAACACAGGTACCGTTTGTGATTTACGCTGATTTTGAATGTTTCACAGAGCCTACAGACAAAAACGTAGGAAAAGGGACTCACCAATACCAAAAACTCAATCCCAGCAGTTTCTGTTATTACATAAAACGCTTCAACAACTCCATGTACAAACCGAAATTAATTCACTACACAAAGAAGACCACAGAGGAAGATGTTACTAAGGTGTTTGTCAAAAAGTTGGAAAAAGAAGTTCATGATATTTATAATAAGTTTAAATTTTCAGAGGAAATAATAATGACTAAAAAGGACAAGAGAGACTTTGAAAACGCTACCCATTATGTTTGTAAAAGAAAGTTTGGAATGAACAAAGAGGATAAAGTCAAAGACCACTGTCACTATACAGCAAAATACAGAGGAGCAGCTCATAGTGGTTGTAATATAAAGATGAAGAAACCAAAGTTCATTCTAGTGATATTCCACAATTTAGAAGGATACGATTCCCATTTATTCATTGAAGCACTTGCAGAAACGCCTGGCGAGCTCCATTGTATTCCTAGGAATGAGGAAAAGTATACAAGTTTCGCCAGAGCTCATCATGGGTAGTTTTAAGAGCAAAAGGAATGGTAAGATGTATCCAGTCAAACGAGAATTGAGGTTCATTGATTCCTTTAAGTTTATGTCCTTCAGCTTAGGGACTCTTGCAGGAAATCTACAACTTACAGACTTCAACAATCTAAAACGACATTTCCTAGACCATGTAGATCTACTATCTAGAAAAGGAGTTTACCCCTATGACTATATAGATGGCTTTGAAAAACTATCAGACCCCCAACTTGCTTGTAAACAAGCATTCTATTCTAAGTTGAATGATGAAGACATCACTGATGAAGACTACACACATGCACAAAAGGTTTGGGGTATATTTGATATGAAGATGATGAAAGATTACCATGATCGCTACTTGAAAACGGATGTTCTATTACTAGCTGATGTGTTTGAACAATTTGAAAATGTTTGTAAGAAACATTACAACTTAGATCCTGCATGGTATTATACTTCACCAGGATTAGCTTGGGATGCCACATTGAAACATACCAATGTAAATTTAAAACTATTGCATCAACAAGATATGTACCCTATGATAGAAAAAGGAGTTCATGGAGGAGTGTCCATGACCATAAAGCAACATGGATTTGCAAATAATAAGTACTTAAAGAACGATCAAGATGAGCCTTTGTATGATCCAAAGAAACCAACCATGTACATTCCCTACTTAGATGCAAACAATTTATACGGTTGGGCGATGATGCAAAAGCTCCCAACCCACGGATTTGAATGGATGACAAAAGAACTTAAAGATTGGGCAAACATACTGTGTATATTAGAAGTAGATCTAGAGTACCCAAAACATTTACACCATCTTCACAATGATTACCCATTTGCGCCAGATAAAGAACCTTTAGAAAGAGATGGAAATATTACAATAGAAAAACTTGTACCCACATTGAAGTCTAAACAAAATTATGTAGTCCACCGTAAAATATTAAAACAGTATTTGAAAAGAGGGATGATATTAAAGAAGATCCACAGAGGTATAAGGTTTGAGAAGTCTGCATGGTTGAAGTCTTATATAGAACTCAATACAAATCTAAGAACAAAGTCCAAGAACAAATTCGAAAAAGACTTCTTCAAGCTGATGAATAATTCAGTGTTTAGAAAGACCATGGAGAACCTTCCAAATAGATCTGATGTAGAACTCATGAACACACCAACCATGGTAGAAAATGGGATCAAGAAAACCAATTTCAAATCAACGACAATCTTCACAGAAAGTCTAGTAGCGGTCCACATGTATAAGACAAAAATAGTTCTAAACAAACCCATATACATTGGGATGAGTATTCTGCATATCTCTAAAAGTCTAATGTATGATTTCCATTACGACTATATAAAAACAAATATAAAGACAAAGCAAAGTTACTGTTCACAGACACAGATTCCCTTTGTTATGAAATACAAATAGAAGATTTCTATAAAGACATATCCCCTGATTTAGAAAGACTATTCGACACCTCAGAAATAATAACTGATAATCCATACATTACAAAAGGATTAAATAAGAAGAAGCCAGGTGTGTTCAAAGATGAATGTGGAAGAACACAAATTGTGGAGTTTGTCGGACTATGAGCAAAATTATACAGTTATAAGAAGGAGGATGGTAGAGAAGTCAAGAAATGTAAAGGATTCAAGAAATCTGTAAGAGACAAAACGATGACATTCAAAAATTATAAGGAATGTCTGTTTACAGGTGAACAAATTATACGCTCAATGAATGTCAAACGAAATAAAAAACACTAACTATACTCGGAGACAGTGGAGAAAATAGCTCTGAGTTTGAATGATGATAAATTTTATATACTACCTAATGGAATAGATACATTTTCTTAAGGGCATTACAAAATGAAAAGCGAGCGAAACGAGTCTGAGCAAAGTGAACCAACTGAGCAAGAGTATGAGAGTGAGTGAGTTTTTAAAAATTAGAATAAAAATATATAATTTTTACACTATAATAAAAGAACAACATGCATGACAAACAGACTGAATCAAACAACGAACAAAAATATATTGATCAAATCTATAGTGCTGGAGTATTAACATTGTCTGCCATGGGTGTATTGATGTTAAGTAAGAAGGCCTTTGGAGAATCCCTCGGAACACCACAACTGATGCAAGGAACTCTAAAACTCGCTGGAGCTGTAATGTTGGGATCTATTAGTAGTGTACCTATATAGGGTAGGGTTTTTTTTTGAAGGCGCAGTTGCTAAGCTCAAAATTAGTATATTTTACTATTACGAGTTAGGGTGGGCAACGCCCCAAATCGGGTGTTTTTCCAGGGGGGTGATTTTTGCATAATTAGTTAAAATCACGTGATCAGAGGGCAACCAATCAGAGTGAGGGTATAGACTGTGTGCACTTCATGTAATTGTGAGTGAAAGGCTCGACATCGTTAAAAAGTCGTCAAAATGGGTTAGGGTTAAGAATTTCGTGATGTTGAGCGATGTGTTTTAGGGGTTAGAATCAGGGGGGGTGCTATGGCGTTAATGGTATGTATTTATGTGTAGCCAATCAACGTGAAGCGTGAACCCTAACTTGGTGGAGACTTCATGTAAGTGTGAGTGAAATGGCGGGGATCGTTCAAAAGTTGCAAAAAAGGGTTAGGGTTGAAAATTTTGTTTTGTTGAGCGATGGTGTGTCCTAACTTGGTGGGGAGACTTCATGTAAGTGCGAGTGTGTGAGGCGAAACCTAACTCCCTATATATAGTGTGAACCCGAAGCCTTGGTTGAGCCGACTGACGAGCAAGGGTCCGCATTGGCTTTATATACGCTTGCATTAGCATAACAAGTGCTCAAGTGTCAATCAATCACCTGTCACGCGCTGTGATTGGTCGAGCAAGTTGGAACTTCATGTCGCGCGCAATGAAACGGACCGGATCGCTCAAAAGGCGAGAAAAATGCTTAGGGTCGAAAATGGGGTTGAACTGAGCGATGTGATTTTCTTGTGCTGCTGTCAATCAATCAATGTCAACGCGCGCGGAAGAACTTCATGGTTTTGTTCATACTCTATTACATACATGAGTAAAAGTTCGCACACATGATTACTTCTATGCTCCATACATTCTTGTAAAAGTTTAAAGTCTTTTTCGCAACATACATAGACGAATGTCTTGAAGAATTCTTGAATGGCGTTGAGATAACCACAAAGAGCCACTCTTTTGTTCATCATTGCCAACAGTAATTCTGATTCACCCGTTCTAAAGTTCATGTACTCGTTTTCTACTTCGTTGGTTTTTCCTGTTTCTGCCCAATACAGATTCGATTTGATTGTGGCGTTTACAAACGATCCATCTAGGATGTCTTCTTGTAGAATTTTTGTTAATTTTCTTTTGTATTTTGCACTCTTTTTACACCAGTCGACGAGGTCTTGTTCTGTGGTGAAGTATATTGTTTCTGTGCAGTGTATGTGTTGATACATTTGCATGCGTGCGTGTGTGTGTGCAGTGTGAATATTACCGTATACTTTATACCGGTTGAATCGGAAATGATGCAATGTATGAATTTTTAATTAATAAAATGGAAATTGGAATTTCGTATTAAAAAATCAAAATTCGATTTTCGTGTTAAAAAATTGTGATTGGTCTGTTGAAAAAATTAAGCATGCATTCGTTTTTTTGAAGTTGTTGCTGTTGTATTATGATGATGATGAATATTACCCACTCGGCTTTGAATGTAACGCGGTCCTGCCTCCCACACATATTGATATTCCCACACAACTTGATATTGTCGAATATAACAGGGTTTAGAAAAAAACCATTCTCTTTTTGATTCATTCATTGTTGGTGCTGCAAGGGTGGCCGAGTTGGTTAAGGCGTTAGACTTAAGATCTAATGTGCAATGCACGCGTGGGTTTGAATCCGATCCTTTGCAACACACACAAAAGTATTTATACATGACAAAAGTTTTTGTTTGAAAAAAACATTTATTCAGTACAAGTGAAACTAATAAAACAACTTTCACATTTACATTTATCTTGCATTTTTAAAAGTTTCTCTATGGGATATTCTTTTGTTTTATTTACAATTAAATCGTAGTAAATAAAACTTGCATTGAGATATTGCTTTCGAAGACATTTTACGAGCTTTTTTCTTTTTAGGAGTAATTCACCCGCATTCTGTTCTTCTTCGTCTGTGATTTCATCGTTTACGAATCGAGCATCGAACTTTTCGGCTTTTTCCATTGCTTAGTGATAATCTTTACAAAGCTTTTTCACTTCGCCTTCTTGTTTTGCATTGTCTTGATCGTTTCATACTATCGCGCATATTTTCTCGTGATGATCTGACTTATGAATCATATGTTGAATTGCGTCTACGATTGGGCAAGTCATTTTGTTTTGCGCCTTTCTATTGAAGTACTCAATTAAAGACTTGGCGTTTTGGAACAAAAGTATTGACTGTGAATTCATGGTTAGAGTGAACGGATCGATGTTCGTTTTTTATAAGAATGAGTGTTATAGTTGAATTGCACGCTGATGGGCATGAATTTTTGCAAAGTTTTACCATGTTAAAAGATTTTTATTTGGAATATTTGAAATCGATTTATTTTAATGTTAATGAAATATTGACTCATAAAATGTGGAAAATCGATGTGAAATTGCACGTTAAAATGTTTCTTGATAATTTATTTTTTAAAAATAAATTCGACGAATATAAAATTGGAAAATATTTTGGTGGTGATTTTGAGGATTTTGTAAGTGATGTGGACGAAATCATTATTAGACATTAAAAACTATAAAAGTGGGCGAAAATTACCTGGTTTTTTATCCCTTATCATGGATTCGAGTGTAATTGTACAAAATACTTTGAAGTTTATTGAGTATTTGACTATCCACGAGCGTGAAATTTTTGAACGAGTACGCCAAGATGAAGCTATTGCAACAGCTGAGCGCAAAATATTGATGGATTTGTTGCGTTTGCAAGACAGTTCTTGTGCTTATAATCGCATATTGATCGAGAAATATTATGAAATAAAAACGGGGATAAAAGAGCAACAAAAAGCAGAAGTGGATCAAATCGTGGAAAATCTTGCCGGACCGCAGATAGAACAAGTTGATCAAATTTTGAAAGATCTGGTAGGTGAATCAAAGTGAAAATGGCTACGTGGTGTAAAGAACTGACGTATCGACAAGCAGCTATTTTAGAAAGGGAAAAAGCAGCTATGGATTTATTGAAGAATAGATATGATATAGTGATGAAGATTTATGGGAAGAAAAATGTTGCAAGATATTTTGAAAATATAAGTGAAGAGGATTTTGCAGATTTTAATTCTAATTTTATTAAAATATTTCGAGCGTATG
>JAODVM010108534.1:0-16022 GCA_025400095.1 Phenganax marumi | reverse complement strand
TATTTTTGTATATTTTTGTATATTTTTGTATATTTTTGTATATTTTTGTATATTTTTGTATATTTTTGTATATTTTTGTATATTTTTGTATATTTTTGTATATTTTTATTATTTTTGTATATTTTTCTATTACGCGCGGGAAATTAATACCCTTTTTGTCGAATGGGGTATTAATTTCCCGCGCGTTATGGAAAAATATACAAAATTTGCCAACTTTGCCCGGCTATATTTTCCTTATTTTACAACATTTCTCAACCAAACTCGGCAGTTTTACTAAATTCAGAATGCTCTTTCAGGCTGTGGTAAAAGATTTTTCTAGTTCAAAACTTTTTAAAATTTTGTCTCTAAGGTTAAAGGTCCATTAGATTAATTCTTTTCATTATTCGTGTAGCTATCTCGTGTGTGGTGAAAAACACCATAAACAAGTGAGAATAATCTAACTTTGCCTCTTCTTGCAAGGGACTCTTAACATGAGCCCTGCTGGCTGCTGGGCTCGGCTATTTGCCGGACTGAAACCAACGAAAGCCATTTCGCACTACCGTCCATTTCATGCCTTTCAGGTCAATATCCAAAAAAAACTAATTCGGATAAACATTGCTTTCTGTGAGAGGTTTCCTTGCCTCGAACACAGTACAAGGAGGTACAGTAGTGTCACTTACGTGGGAATCTTCGAGGTTTTTGGCCTCCTGCGTGTCACATCACGCGTGTTTCGCAGCCAGAAACAGCGTGTCTGGCCAATAAGCACACTGAACTGGCTAGTGGCGACCGGTAAACCGCATATTTTTGCATAAAAATATGAGCACACGTTGTACCTCTAAGAGGCCTCCTGTCCCTTCTATACTGTGGTGAAACCCACCCTTTCGACAGAAAGACAACACATTGCGCTGAGCCTGCAGTAGCCTAATTCGTAGCAGGAATTCAAATTATTAAAGTGGGAAATGGGAATGCTAAGTAAACAGGCAGTAAATGTTTTAAAATATTAAATGCTTTTTTTATTGTGTCTCTCCTTGCGTCAGATATGGATGAATGCGCGACGTTCAAGCATGATTGTGATAAAGCGGCATTGTGCATTAACACCGAACCAGGATTCAAATGCCGGTGCAAACCAGGCTTTCTAGAATACGAAAATGGGAGACGATGTGAAGGTACGTTATGAAACTTCGTGTACTCATGCACAGTCTTACTTCAAATATGATATACCATTGTAGAGATCTGAGGCCGGTTGTACGCAGCCCGTTTAGCTTGGTAGAGCGAAGCTCAAATGTTTTGGTATTATGTTTAGTGTTAACTGTTCGTTGAGACTGTGTCTTTTGAATCACGTATGTTATGATGGCGTAAACTTGAAACGATAGTTTAGAGTAATAGTTGTATACCATTAGGACTTCGGCACTTTTGTGTTTTAAAAAAAAAACATTGTTATACTCAAATAAAGACGTTATTTTACAGCTTAAACGGTGGATAAGCTCATAATATAGAATCATATTTATATATTCCTCGTACATCCAAACTTTATATTTTCTAGTTGAATACAATACATATGTACTTAACTATTCATTTAGGACATAATATTGAATTGTCAAGATTTACAAAATATGAGCAATCGTTTTCAAATCCTGCCGTATCCACCTTTTAAGCTAAACGGGCTTCGTACAACCGGTCCCTGAGGCTGGTTGTTTGAAAGCTGCATAGCGCTATCCATCGGAGAGTGAATTGTACAACCTTCGTAAAGTTGAACAAAAAATGCTCAAACTTCCATTTCGGTCAACGATATAAATATTGGAGACTTGAATCCATCGATATCAGTCGTCATCTCAAGGTATAACTATCAATGGAAACTTTACGATCGAAGGCTATACCAAAAATCGCTAATCAGCTGATCGATGGTGCTCTATCCACCTTTCGAGCAACCGGCCCGTGTTCTAGACCTGTCTTTGAATCATTGAACTCGTTGTCGGAACCATGGAAATCTGGTACAGTTTGGGCTCTAAAACAAAGGATTTGTGAACGTTTTACGCGATAGTGGCGGTCGTGGTACTTTTTGAAGGGCTTCCAAAGTTATTTCTTTCCATTCTTTATTTTTTGTTTTAGATATAAACGAGTGCTCAGATTCTTGGCGATGTTCTAGGCAAGCCACGTGTATAAATATGCCTGGATCTTATGCATGCCAGTGCAATGTTGGATTTTCTGGAGATGGGAGGAATTGTGAAGGTAAGTGTTTTGTAAAGAGTCTCTTGACAGCTTAATTGCAACACGACGAACGAATCTTCCTTTGCAACTTTCTTAACGAGTTCTGTGTATACGACGAGCAAGTTTCCGTTGTAAAGACCGGTTTACACTGTCAAAGTTTCTGTGATCAAAGTAGGAATTTTTCACCTGGAAATTCTATGTTCTGAAGAATTTGTAAGAAATATCAATGTGAAGTAGTTCCTTGTTGAGCACTGTGTTAGTTGCCTTAAATAATTTTAGCAAATCCTTCAAAAGTTAGGAGTTACCTGTCCGAAATTCCCACTTTGATCACAGAAACTTTGAGAGTGTAAACCGGGCCTAAGTTTCTTGACGAGTTCTCTTGTTCTGTTGTGCGACGAACACTTATTTCGTGACAGACATTTTAAGCGTCTACTGTATTTTTCAGATGATGATGAGTGCTTGCAGCACCAGATCGATTGTGGACATTACGCTGCTTGTATTAACACTGTGGGATCTTACAAATGCGTTTGTAATAAGGGCTTCTTTGGCGACGGTATCACATGCACCGGTATGAAGGAATAGCATTCACTGAAAATTGTGCACATATATCTTGAATTTACCTTAGAGATCTTACTCAATGTGACGTACTGTAATATATAGTCTTGTTAAAGACCTCTGAAAGTCCTCTTTCATTTGTGAGAGTTCAATTGAATGAACCCGACCGGCCAATTACGTTGGTCAAACTTTATGTGAATTCAATCTTTTGAATCATTCTTAGATCAAAATGAGTGCCTCCAAAACAAGTGCCCGTATCATTCAACTTGTCAAAATACTCAAGGCTCATTTGTTTGTAACTGCAATAAAGGTTATGAAAGCAAAGGTGGTAATTGTTATGGTAAGCTAGCAGTTAGTGTCGCCCTGGTTGTGCATCATCTCAAGATATCGCAGTAGCTTGTTGTATAGTTTGATGTGTACCAAGATGTAGTTTTACTTAAAGCGCCTCTACAAATATCTGGTATTTAATATTTGAGTTATTTAAGGAAAAACAACATCGTTATTCTTATCTCTATCACGCGAATATCATGAACGATTTCACCGTCATAGAAGCACTTTAAATTCATGAAAATAATTTTTTTCATGGGAACACAATTTTCAGTCCTTCCTTAAATGACTCAAATATCGTAAATATATACAATCTATCATGTTCCATTCTTGCTATTTTCTTCAAGATAAAAACGAATGTAAGACTGGCCATCATGATTGTCACAAGTATGCCATTTGTATAAATCAAGATGGTGGATACAAGTGTCGTTGTCGTTCCGGATACGATCACTTGAACAGTGGAAGACTCTGTTTGAAGCAAGGTTGGAAACAAGTGGCTATAATGGCAAAAGCACTTAATAATATCTTTGTTGGTTTACATTTGCGAAATTCTGTATCATAAAATGCTGATAGCATTGATATCTATATAACTAGATTGCGCATCCCTATATGCATGTCATTCGTCAAAATTTTGAAGCCATCGCGGCCATCTTGGTACCCCAAACTCGTGACTGATTACCATGGTTTCGATTGACCGGAAATATTACGGCGGCCATCTTGGTACTCCAAATTCGTGATTTTCGCTGGCTTCACTTTTGCAGCCGGATGCGCAGTCCAGTTATATAGAAATCAATGATTTCTGCTGTGTAGCTACTTTGGTATACTCTGTGTTATACTTATATTTCAGAAACGAGCAAAGACTTTACTCATGCTTTTAAAAAGCTCACCAAACCTGTTCTATCCTCCAACCTACAATCTGCTGTTACAAAAGCGACATCCAAGATTACTGGTACTGGAAACGATGAGTCCCCGTTACCTACTGAATTACTTACTGCTATCCTTAAGGTGATGCAAAACGCCAACTTTTATTCACGTGCTTTAAGGTGCGTTTACACATTCCGATTTTTCGTCTGCGATTCTTATTCTGGCGTATGTAATCCAATCAATTTGCGTATAAATATCGCATTTAAGTTTTTCCATTGGCCAGTTCGCAATAATTACGGTGTCATCTGTAGATTTCATACGCCTCAAAGAGAATCGTGGCGAAAAATCGCGGTGTGTAAATGTACTTTTTGAGGTGTCATTATCAAGTTTGTGTCAACATTCATGCGCCTCCGTCATGAGATGATATGAATATCTCTACAGCTTTTGTTTCCTGATGCGGAGACAGACCCGAACGACATTTCTGGAAAACAAGAAGAAATGCTGAAATCAAATTTTTATGCTACTAAAGAAATTCCTAACGTAAGTTTTTCGGCTTTTGCCTTGACGCTTTAACTAGCAATATTCTGTGTATGAGGAACAAAATATCTAGTGATAAAATATCTACAAGTTTCATGTTGTTTTATTAACAAACAGCCATATTTTTTGTTTTGATTGGTTATTTTTAATTAATATTTTTATTATTTTAGGATAAATTTCGTGGTTTAAAAGGCGCTCCAAAGGATAGCATAACTTACGCCTTGGCAATATGTTTTTGTATTGTAAACCATAGCTATGGAGGTAAGTTTTGCACTTTTCCAATTGTTTCCGGCACTTTTTCCGCCGAAAATTCAACTCTGTTTCGCCTATCTAATACACAGTTTTGTGGAAACACCACGTAAATTTATTTATGCACTGCTTTGCACTGATGACGGTCCGGGCTTACGGACCGAAAGCTCTGCATAAATGAATTTACGTGGTGTTTCCACAAAACTTTGTATTAGATAGTTTATCACCATGAAAACGTTCAAAGAACTTATTTCATTTCGCCTGTAATTTCTTCATATTCACGTATTTGTATATAATCAATCGTTACTTTTAGGTCTACGAGCTGTGGCTCATTTGTGGCGAGAATTGGTGTTGGAAATGCGATTTCGCTGGGATCGTGGTATATTAATACCAAAGTCAGTGCTCCCTCTTCCCTAGAGACTTACACTTGTACTTACATGAAGGTTTAATTTATTATATTCTAAGTGTGTTCAATTTTATTTTATAGACTTGAGTTAGGAGCACCGAATCTTGATTGCTGTTTAATTCATCAAAAATTACAGGTACATTTCATTGGTAGACTACAGTCCCATAATTTCACAGCCTATAATGTGGCAGAGGCTAAAACGTCTTGCAACAGAATGATATAGTAGATAGATAGATAGATTTATTAAAACACCGTCACATTGCAGTTACAAAGAACTGTATTGCATGACTGTTATACACCTATAAAATTAGTTAATAATATTTACTTATACAGAATTTACTAGTCAACAATTAAAACACTTGCAATATTATTTACAAAAATGATCAAAACTATGACTCGTTATTAGCGTTTCTACTAAAACTTTACCTATAAGAACTTTACTAATCGATAGTATATTATGAGTCATGCGTACTAGAGCAAGATGACGCGTTATAAGCGTACGAAAAATAATAAAAGAGTTGGAAAAACGTTTAGTCTCATTTCATTAAACCTAGAGCTGCTCCCGATAAATCGATTAATCGATTTTTTTTACAATCGATTTTGCCTTAGAGTTATCGGATAATCGGATAATATGTAACACCACACAGTACGTTGCGGGAATCTATTGATTTCAGTGCGGATTAGCAATATTGTAGCTTATGTGCACAGACTCAACATGTTGAGTCTACGCCTATAGGCGACAAATATACGGATAAGACTGTAATTAAATGATAAAAAGGCATTGATTTCAAACAATCTTTCCACAGACCAAAATATTTCCAACTTCTTCCAAAATTCGCAAATTCGTGCACAAAATTCACACGCCGGTTGTAAACAAGTCCTATGTCCTATTTCGTTGAATTATAAACACGATTAATCGATTTAATCGTTTTTTTCACAACGATAAATCGATTATGATAATAAGCCGATGGGAGCAGCTCTATTTAAACCCCGGGGTGGGTATCATTGGTGATGAAGACACTTAAGTCATATTGTCAAACCGTGAAAGCGGTTGTGTATAAATTATTTTATTTTCTAGATGTTGAATTGCTGTATAGCTCGAAAATGTATATCGAAACGTCGAAGCCAGACCAGTATTGGCCATGAAACGAGGGGAAATGCGATAGAAGCTAACGATCCAAGTGTTGACCGGCCGGCAAGCGCGCGGTCAAGAAACTCTGGTCCTGGGGAGGAGAGCAGCGAAGAGGAGTTTTTTGAAGCGTTGGAGGATCAAGAGGAGTCAGATGATAGTGATTCAGTTGATGCTGAAGGAACTTCGGGGACGCGAGAGGATAATACGAGACGCGAGGGAGCATTGAAACGGTTTGGGGATTTGAGATTGCTGGTGTCTGGCGAGCCGTTGTATGTACCAATAACACAGGTATGCGTTTTGTACTGTTAATACAAATGAATTCGCCGACACCAGACAAAGTGTTCCTGCTAGAGAGGTGTCCGCGTTGAAGCGGATTTCGTGGCTCAGCGAATCATTCAAATCCGCGGTTTAAGGTTAAAAGTCTGGACAAGGCCGAGTTTAAAGATTTAATATGGGCCTTTGTTTATATATTTGACCATAGCCATATGAGATATGGTCTGGAAACTTCATCCCAGTCTTTATTTTATCTTTTTGTTCATGTCTATGCGAACTTGTGCACGGTGAAGACATTTCAACGTGAATTCATAGCTCATTACAGGAGCTTCACGTTTGTGGAGGTTCCAGACTATCTCTCTATACGCTGACGTGTTTCGTGGAATGCTGCGGGTGTTAATTTTAATTATGCACAAGGAAAAAGACAGTGGAAATCATCACTGGATAACATTTCATCTTGAATTTAAATTTGATATTCTCGACTTGGAAAACGTTGGTTTTCAAGATAACTTCACTAGTAAACTCATAAGATCGGTTGTTTTTTAAGCCTTTTAAAACACTCGCATTTCGTGTTTTATCAGGTATAAAGCACCGCTCGACTACGCTTCGTGCTTTATATCTGTAAAACACTCCTGTTCGTATTTTAAATAGCGCTTAAATATATTCAAACGTTCTGTGTAGGAACCAGCTCCAATGACGGAGGACATGCTACAAGCCCATGCTGACGTTCTGACACAACTTGGCACGAGCGAGGAAGGTGCCAGAATAAGAGCACAAATACAAAGCGCTTCTTTATTCTCCGATATGCAGGCATTCAAAGTGAGTCTCCAGAATCGTATTTCTTTTAAAATTCCCGTATGAATTACTGTTGCATGCCACCGCCGTTCATGTTCTTGTTATAATCAGGCAGCGAACCCGGGCTGTCTACTGGAAGATTTCGTTCGTTGGTATTCGCCGAATGATTGGCTACAAGGAGAAGAGACTGAGGACGAGATTGAATATAGACAGAAATTGGAGCGTGAGGATAGACTAAAAGGTATACCATAATTTTTTAAAAATCTTATTCAGTCCTAAAACTCGTAATATGTGTTTACATCAAGTGCATAACCGAAGCCAAAAGTTCATCTCAGTACAAAGACACGATGACTCAAATGGAGTCGTCACAAACGGGATACGAAATTCGATGTAAACGCCGTTTCCCCCTTACGTGTTTATTGTGTTTTGCTATCAAGAACCAATTGCAACGTTTTGCTCTAACTACCCATCTGTGCTATGTGTACAATTGATGACTCACAACGCTGTTATTGGTTGATTTTTCTGAAGAACAGTACATGTCACGTGATGAGATGGGGCCCATGCTTTTGCATAAACGTAACCCAACATAGATACTTAATGAGTATGGCGGAATTTCCAAACCATCTCGGTCTATTAAATGTGATTTTATCGAACAGAAGCGTCTTTTCCCTTCAGGGCCTTTTTTAACATATAGACTGGAGGGGCCAAAGCCCCCCTAGTAAAAACTTTTTGCCCCCCCCAGTAAAAGTCCCCATTATTTAAAAATGAGCGAAAATCATACTGAAATAGCTGGAAATCATTTCTGAGATGCTCACAAATTCAAAAAATTTTCTGAGGGAGGACCCCCAGATCTCCCACAAACTTCCCCCCCCGCTCATATCTTAATTAAGTCCCTTTTCATAATCAGCCCCTCGACTGACAAATGCTTAAAAAGGCCATGTTTCCCTTCTAGTGGAAGCACTGAAGCAACAAGAAGCGGGAGAATGGGGTTTAGATGATGATGAGGAAATCACTGAGGATGAATTGAACGAAGCGTTTCATGAAGAAACGAAGCAAAATGAAGAGCCAGCTGATCGGTCATGTTCAACGGTCAGTTGAGTGTTTTTGAGTAAAGATAGATAATATTTTTCCATGTGTTTTTGTTTGAGACCCACTATACGATGACGTGTCAAGATCACGCACTGTTATTTCAGGACTGGTGTGAAGATGGGAGACTCAGTTTGCGCATGCGTGTGCCAGGAAACATATGGGAAGAAAATTGGCACAGTGCGAAAGCTTGTCCGGCGCGACGACAAAAGCGCTTGTTTGACGAAACTAAAGAAGCTGAAAAGGTGCGAGTGGTATGCTAAACGCGCGTGCATTTGAATTGCACTTTTTACAACAGCCGATTTACGTTCAGCGTTTCACGGCTGGTTTTCATATCGTAGTAATTGTCGTATTACTATTACTTTTACAAATTATTTAACAACGGTAGCAAGGAGCCGTTTCTTACCATTATTACTTATAAAAACTAAGAACTAATCCAGATATAAAAAAAAATGTTCCAACCAAAGGATTGGAGAAGGTATGGATCTTACAAATAGCATTTTCAAGTAGCATTATCCAATTCATAAAAATATTTGTCAAGTAAAGTAAGTTTTAAAGCGGTCAATTGAAGAATGCTCGTGAATGTCCATTACATAATCGGGCAATCGGGCACGATCTTTCTAAACGGCCGAATTACAACAGTTTCCAACTAGTTATTAGTCAAGGAAATGTAGTGGCTAATAGGCATGTTTTCTATGAGATTACTGCTAAGAAGCTGGAATATTTTGGCTGTTGAGAGATATCGTGAATCTTTGGATGTACGACAATTACGACCATATGAAAACCAGCTTTGAGGGCTGTCGTTGTGGGCGTTGCGAGGTTACCTTTCTAGGGAGGAAAACGTACGTTTTTAGGGGCGGAATAATGCGTTGTCACTCAAAGGCCCGTTTAGGCGAGCGATTTTTGCTGCGAATTTTCTCCTTTTAGCGTATGTGATTGAGTAGATTACCTGACGAGTGCATTGCCAAAATTGTTGTATCATGTATATTTGCCGGTTAGCAACTCCATCACATCCTTCAACACGACAAAAATCGCACCGAAAGTTGCCTGTATAACCGGGACTAAAAATCACACGTTTGCAGAATTTACCTCAAAGTGTACTTTCCCTACAACAACCGCCACAACGACTTCCGTTATGGAACTACAGTTATACGGAATGATTTATATTTTGTACTTCTCAGGTGCTTCATTACTTGTCAGGTTTGCGAGCAGCGGAGGTAGCCACTGACCTTCTTTCGACTTTGCTTCAAGCTTCTATACGACGAATAGAAAGTGCAGGTAGGAATAAACATATGTGATTGAAGCTAGCGTTTAACTTTCAGTGAAACAAAGAAACAGTGAGCTCGAATTGGCGATTAACATTTAGATATGAGCTGAAAAACGTCTTTATAGAAGTTTTTGTCAAAATCACTTAGGCTATGTGCACACGGTAACGTTTTTGAGAGTTTTCATGTTTGTTTTCACGCAAAAGCGGATGCAAACACTAACAATATAGGACAGAGACTGTAGCTAATTTTATATATTGAATTTTCCCTTGGAAAGTGTTAACTAAGCGTCAAAACGATAAACGAGACACAAACGTTTTTGGAAACGCTTGAAAACGGCGCCCGTGTGCACGTAGCCTTAGTGTCAAATCTAACTGAGCAAAGATTTGAGGGTTTCTAGCCGACGAGTTGGCAACACTGCTACGATTAGCATGCATTTTGTTTTGCTCAGGAGGCGATGATGTTGCGCGCACAAGTGCTCTTGTTGACGGAGTTACAAAGAAAGCAAGTAGAATATTTGATACTTCACAAGAGCAATTGACTTTGTATGAGGTAAGAAGGCTTCAACGATTTCTTCGACGCTTTTGCGTGAAACTCGTTTGCTTTGAAGTGACAAATACCGAATCTCCGATTACATTCACCTCTCTAATACGAGCGCCTTTCTAATATGGGCACATCTCTAATACGGGCGCCTCTGTGATATCGACACCTCTCTAATATGGACGCCTCTCTAATACGCACATACAGTTCCCTAATATGGAGAGCTCTCTAAAATGAAGACCTCTCGAATATGGACATCTCTCTAATATGGACACCTCTCTAATGGGAATGTTTTGCTGCATCGTGGCAAACTCGCTAACTTTGAATGTACATTTATCATACGGACACCTTTCTAGTATTAATATTTTGCTCTGCCCTTCGATTCCCAAATTAGATTTATTAAATGCAGAACGTTGTATTACTAGCGCCTTTCACCACTGAGGTTGCGGGTTCGATTCTCAGCTCGGACTCATGTGAAAAGAGTCTGTCAACTACTCTGCCGAAAGTCGTAGGTTTTCTCCGGTTTCCTACTACAGGGAAAGTTGACAGGGTGGGCTAGGACAAACAGATTAGGAACATAATATCACAGTTGCTGTGAAGATAGATAGCTTAGGTTAAATATGCTTATAAGACGTAGGAAACTTCACACAATTGCACAGGATTGTAAATTATAGTTATGAAAAATTCCGTGCTAGGATAACTAATTAAATATCATACATGTCATACATACATATTAGAGAGTTTTAGCAAAGAGGTACGAGTACGACTACGAATAAGAAATTCGTCATTTTTGCGCGAAACGCTCGTTTGGCGCTTACGCCATCTCGTACTGATAACAACGAGCTTTACAAAAAAATTCGTACTCAGATTTGGGCCGGCTACGACTTCCTCGCGTCAGCACGAGATGGCGTAAGCACACAACGAGTGCTTCGCGCAAAAATGCCGAATTTCGTATTCGTAGTCGTACTTGTACTCTTTGCTAAAACTCTCTATTATCTCCCTCAATGCGAAACGTTTGTCTACTTAGGAGTTATTCCAGGAACTTGGCAATATCGAACTAAAGATCGCGCAAGCGCATTCGTTGAAGGTCAAACTCAAGTCGCCTGATAGCAGCAGCAAAATGCTGACAGACATCGACACCGACGCCTTTATTGCGTCATTATTGCAGAAACCAGAAGTGAACGTCGTTGGTGCGAGTCGTGGACCTGTAGGTCATGTGATCAAACGCCTGTTCTGTGAGCAAGAGGTATGTCCGCTGAGTTATCACAAAGCCTCTCTAATATTTGGTCGCGCTATGTAAATTTTAGAGCATCATCATGATTCGTTTCTTCAGAAATTGATTTTTTCACAGTATATGAGCATGGACATACTTGCATAGCGCAACTAAATTGTCGGGCTGGCTTCGCCACTGGTTATCATCGAACAAATAATCGAGAGTAGACCACTAGACAAACTGATGCAGTCGAGGGACGTAGCACTGGGCAAAGTTTCGTACACCTTCGCAAAAATCTTAGAAGAAATCTCCACAAAAACTATAATCTTACAATCTTTACAGTTCCGAAATCACATGTCTTTCAAAAATCTTAGAAATCTCAAAAGAAATACGATAACGCTTGGAAAATCGTGAAAAATCTCTTGTCGATTTTCGCTTGTGAATGACTGACGTAAAGTTTTGAAATAAACTTCTTAACAACCGGTATTTATTCGGTATTTGATTCATTTCAGATATTAAGAGCACAAGAAAAGGATTATGATAATCATGAAATTGTCAAGGTAGGAGATACGATAAGAAGTAAGGCCCGTTTCATACGTCGCACTACTGCGGTGTCGAATGCATTAAAAACAATCAATAGTTGGAGTTTCAGCTTATTATCTATTGTTTTTAATGCATTCGACACGGCAGAAGTGCGACGTTTGAAACGGGCCTAAGGCGTGTTTATTATTGATTAGCAATTCGCCACAAAACTCGTGCAAGCTAAAAGAGTTGCTTGTGGCTCAATGGTATACGCAAAAAATAGGCCACAAGAAACCGGATGATGGTTTCAGATTTTCAATTTGCAGATAGGTTAGAGCGAGGTTGGAGAGACTTTCCAACTATATATTAGAATCTCTTTCGCTCGTTTCTATAGAAACCAGTTGTTCAACCGTCACAACCATTTCCGGCTCCGGCCGGTCGTGAGTTCATTTTACGAACGATAGCGAACTATCCCGGCAAGAACTCGAGGCAATCACCGCATCGTATGTATTGCGTGCTTGCTGGAGAAGAGTTCCGTCTGGCCGCTTCATTCACGTCCGACACTACTTTCACGTGACATGACGTCACTTGTCACGTGAAAATTTTATTGAGTCACATGTGTCCACGTGGAGTTGTTTTGCGTAACCGAAAGGGGAGTGTGTTTCTCTATTCATGGAGTTGACTCGACCTTGTATAGTATTTATACGAGCGCCCTGAGTTGCTTTGTCAACTATGGTCATAATGCGCGCTGCTTCAAAATAATTTGTCACAAATCATTCGGTTGTGAAGCAATGTGTGCAGTATGGAATGAACGGTGTTGTACAATTATTTTAGCTGTGAAATCTGCAAAGGTAGCTGCAGTGGGAATAGGAACGTAACAATATGACTTGGATACGCCCTCTAAATGTTGTGAACACTCCCCTTCCCCAAATACAACGTAGCGACGCTGGCCTTATGATATGTACGCAAGACGGTAGCCGTGGGTTCTAAAGTCGACAGTAGACCAAATGTTGAGTAGAACTGCAATGATATTTTCTCATGCAAAACCTCAAAGAATTTCTTGTGTTGCAAAAGCTGGGCAGACGGAGGAAAATTCCTAGGGAAAATTGAAGGCCAGTGGAAGCAAATTTCTTTTTATCTAATGTAAGGTTTTGTGGCAACACCACGAAAATTTATTTTGGACCGTCATCAGTGCAAAGCAGAATTTTCGCAATCACACGTCTCCTTTCAATGAAAAGTGTCGTTAATGCTACTAGTTATTGTGCTCTAACCTTGGTAACGCGTCCGTTTCCAGCTCATACAAATTTATAGAGTTACGGTTTTCTTGCAAAAACTCCGCCAGGAAGGAAAGGATTTGGGTTCTGGTGATATTTGACGTCAACAAAGCCATGCTTCGTCAGCAGTTCTTCGTACTCTTTCCCAGACCTCTCGTGGCCATCCGTGAAGAGAGTGAGCATGAACATACTGAAACCTAAGCCCGGTGATGGTCCCCGCTTATCATCGTCCAGAATACGCTCACCAACCAAAATACCTCCACCTTAAAAAATTGATAGATGCTGTGAATTAGTGACGTGACCAACGGATGCCAATAGCCTTAACCTGATAGCAGTCTACTGGTGGTCGAATATAGGCTAACCTGAACGTAGACTGGTATATACTTTGTTCAAGAGAAAATTGATGTTTTTTTCATCCCAATCATGAAGTATATGAGCTAAACTGTAGAGGTCTGCTGAAGGTAGTTCATCTTTGAAGAAATCTCCTGCGACAAATTTCACGTGGTCTCTGTTGGGGCATTCTTCTGCAGATGGTCTGAAGTGATCAGAGACGTTCACAACTGCTGGCAGCTCAAAAACAGTCGACTTCATCTTTGGATACTTTTTCACAACAGCGTAGGACATTGCTCCACCCGCTCCTGCGGATATGAAGTATGCTGACTATAGTTTTACGCTAGCTAGAAATATATAGAGAAGGGACTTGTGTTTAATGGCTGGGATGGCTATTTTCACCCTCAGAGTGGAGGCACACAAAGGTCGAACGCCTGAAGACTCGTGTCTTCTTGGTTTCCGTGTAAAATCAGGAAATATGACACGCACAGTATTGCTTTTTGTATAGTAGTATGTAAGAAGTATGTTTTACCTCCAATATCACAATGGTGATCGAAACCAGACAGGTCAAAAGGATCGAGAACTGAGTCTAGTGCTATTTTCAGACGACTCTCCATTGCTTCTTCAAATTTAATCAGGCTTTCTCTGTTTTCGTACAAGTTTGCAAAAGTTTCTTCAGACGTCTTTCCAAATGTTCGTTCCCACTGGCTTTTACCTTCCTTTAAAGTGTGCTCGAAATTTACAATGAATTTGCTGTCAATCTCGGCCTGAAACATAGCGTAACCGTAAATCGACTCCGGACTTTGGGGTAGAAGAAATCGTTTCGTCTGCTCCGAGTTTGAATAGAGAGCATTCTTCATTATCCCGTCTGGGATGTCTTTTACTAACAAGTCTACACTGGTGCAACTGTCGAGTAAGACTGTTGTGGCGATCTTGTTTAGACTCAGATCTTTGGCTGTCTGCTCAGCGGTTCGTCCTGCTCCACTCTTTTCCAAATACTTGAATATTCCATGATTAAGAGCAGCGAACAAACCGTAGGATGTTTGGTGGCGATTAAGAAGATTCAGAATATGGTAGTTACTTTGAGCAGATATTATTTTTGAGGCCATTTTACTCGCATTCATCCAGGGTGCGACAACACCTCTCGCCTGCTTTTAAAAGTGTTTCAATGTATGGCGTGATCATTGATGATTGATTAGCATATCAGGAGAACTAATGGTGAACTAACAGCCCTTTCTTTTTCATTGGTCATCGAGTTTTTTAGAAGCTCGTGGGTGGAGAAAAGAAACTTGAGAGGTGGTTGCAGGAAGTCGAGGGTTGGAAAATTTTGTAGAAGTTTACACTAAATGTTGGGAGAACATCACGTGGAAGCACGAAAATGGATTGGAATTACGATAGCTGAAAACCGGGCTTTTCATAGTATGACTTTAGCCTTTTGAAAAATGATTTTTCTGAAACTTTCGACACTGCTAATGAAATTCTATACACTGATAAATGATAGCTGATAAGGCCCAGTTTCGACACCGTGCTTTTCATGTGCTGAACTTAAGTTCGGAAATTGCGCACATGATTGGCGGAACGTCTGAGTTGGGGCGTGCTTCACGAAGCACTCATGATGATTCAAACAGCCGTACTTCACATGAGCCACGCTAATTGCATAAATTACGATAGTTGTTTGATATCTATCGTTTCGCTTTCCCACGTACGCAATAATATTTTGTGCATGTAATTAATATGGCCGTCTGTATAAAGTCGTAAGCTACATAAGGCCTGTTTTCCACTAGGCCAAATTTTTCGATCGAAAAGTAAATCTAGCAAATGTGATTGGCTCGCAAAATAATATGCCATGAAAAAGTCGAAAGCAAGCCAATCATGCTGCTAGATTTAGTTTTCGCTCGAACAAATTCGCGTAGTGGAAAACCGCCTTAAGTAGAAGGTTGACTTCAGGCAGCGCAAAACGTGAAGCCAAGCATGGCGGATATTGAAGGCATTCTTTCGTGTCAGTGTCAGTCCCCTTTCCAACGCGGTCAACGTTTTAATGGTAGCGCGTCAGTTAGGGGACTGAAACTGACGCGCAAGAATCTCTTCAACAACCAACCGCCATCGTTGACTTCACTTTTTGATTACGGCCGTATATAGCATATATATGCATATAGTGTATATATATGTATATAGCATGTATATAGCATAGTTCAATGATATAAAGTGTAAAAGGCAAAGCAAGTACGAATGTGTTTGATGTGTAAGCATGACAACTCGTTGCCAAGATGGGTCACCGGGGAAAGCCGTTAGTTATTGTTCTACTTGTTTATATCGGCCCAGTTCTGAAGGTGGCGATGTGGTGTTAACATGAGAGTTATGGTTTTCTTGCAAAAATTCCGCCGGGAAAGAAAGGTACTGGGTTCTGGTGATATGTGATGTCAACAAAGCCATGCTTCGTCAGCAGTTCTTCGTACTCTTTCCCAGA